>BGPR01000895.1:95483-136788 GCA_013235015.1 Araneus ventricosus
TGTTAATTGTAGAGGATATATCATCAGTGCTTATTTCGCAATAAAGAACAGAACATAGATTTCAAAATTCTGCAAACGTTGTACGAATTTATATGTGATATGTTTTAAAATCCTCTCTTAAAAAGTATTTGAGTTAAATTTTAGAAGTATTTCTCAATAAACATAATAGTTAATTTTAAAATGTCTAAGACTGATATGATAACTTCTAGAATCGAATAAGAAAGATAAAAGAAATTAGCTTAGAAGCAAAAGAATTTTTATTCAGTTCTCACCACTGGATATGATAACGCTTCGCAACGTTTTCTTGTCTCCCGTACCCCTTGACCAGTGCTTTTATTTTTGAGTACACTTTACTGCCATATCCACACCTCCTCTCAAAGAAGCTTTTATTAATAATCTTAAGGGGTTAGGTTAGCTTAAGAGTCAAATGACTTGAATTAATTTAATTTTATTTGTAGGAATAATTTTTGATTTTATATATATTTTTTATAATAGTGTCCAAACATAATCGAAATAATTTCGCATAAACTTATGATTAAAGCTAATGTTTACTCATGTTTGCAATCAACTATTCAAACGGAAGACTGTTTCAATGCGAGCCTTAAACTTGTTTCATGGAGTCTAGTTTTGTAAAATTAGGTATAAATGAAGAGAAATGTTTGGAGCTGCGCTAGCTTTCCCGAGCTATTTGTTGTTTATACACACTGAAGACGAGTATCTTCTTCCCACAAGTTCCGTGTTCGTAATGGGTGTTAAAAATTTTATTGCTTTCCTCTTCCTTCACTGCTACCATCAGGCTTTCGGACTTGCATAACATTTCTAAGAATACGAGGAAACAAAATCCCCTAATTTTTTTTAGCATTTTAATAACCCATGTTTTATGTTTTCGGCCATTACCAACATTACTTTCGCTTACCCCTAACTGCTCCGTCCTAGTGTTTCACGTGCCACGCATTTGGAACTTCTGGACTAGAGGGGTAAGGCATGAAAAACATGAATTGAAGGAAGAATTTCTTGGTGCTACTCACTATATGCACTCTTAAAACCCGTTCAGGACCAGAAAAATTAGAGGGTAGCGCTTCCCCAGGTCCGCGCGCTCTGGAAGGATACGTACGTACGGGACCGGGCGACTTTCCCGTTAAGCCTAATTTCATTTTTAAAAAATTCATATAAAATCATTACTGCAAGTAAATACGCTGAAATTTACAATTTATTATCATTGATAGTATATTCGAATATAATGTAATAAAATTTTCATGATATTTAAAAAAACAATTGAACTCAAATAATATTTACCCCCAAAATACAAAATACTATCTAGCGGACTCCAAACTGCAAACGATAATTTCTACTCCAACCCCTAACCAATACATATTGCATCCTTTCATCATGCCATCAAAATAAAAAAAAATCCCTCTCAACATAAATCATAGCTCTTTAATTGCTTAATCATAGCTCTTTAATTGCTTAATCATAGCTCTTTAATTGCTTAATCATAGCTCTTTAATTTCGCAATCCTAACAAGCGCAGTTGTTCGTATAATCAAATGGCCCTGATACAAGAAAAAAAACCCGGAACCGAAAGTACATACTGAAGGTCAACACTCCGATGCAACATTATTGAAAAAGTAATGGTTTTTACCGCCATCTAGTGCCGTTTAAAAATTCAAATAAAACGTTCAAGTTGCGATCACATATATGAGACGATGGGCTGTAGGACACGGAAAGAGTGATCACACATATGCGATGATGATCCTGAAAGGGTTAAATAGAATTGTTTAAAAAATGGTAGATGATGTGAGTCTTAAGGCTACATCAGACGGGCAGCGTTGCATCAGCGATTTCCGTGTATACCAGGGTAATAATACTCGCTAAAACTTTCTCGTAACGTCAGGCATCGAGACAATCGGTCAGACAGGATTTCGATATCGTGCAAAGCCAACTACGTCACAGTCGAAGTCACACCCGATTGGTTCGAATTTTCGCTGCTGACAGTTTTCCGTCACTATCGTGTACATTTTGAAGCCGATTGAATATTCCACGATTTCCGGCATCTCCTCTGACCGGTCACGTGACGAGAAACTGTTGGCGAGTGGCATTATCCTAGTGTACACAGAAATAGCTGACGCAGCGCTGAACATCTTATATAGCCTTTAGCAACGAATAACTGCCTCCGTTGGCGCTATCTGCGGACGTGTCCGCTTTTTCTCCAAGCGGAACTCAAACTCTGGATTTCTTTTCTTTCTAAGATCTGATTATGTATGCTACTTGTGTGTCCCAAGTAGCTTCAGCCAACAGAAGAAGCCACACTTCCAGCTTCATCATGAATCCTCGACTCATGGACTTGGATAGTTGCAAGCTGCACAAAGTGGGAATAGAGCCACCACCACATATGTACATACCTTTTCGAAAAGCTCCGACAAGGAATTTGTTCTAAATCCGTTCTATTTATTATATAATAAATAGATCACAAGAGCTATTCTTTTTTTGATTTTTATTAATCTTTCAATAATGAATGTTGATTCTAGCCCTCAAAGAGTTTACCCCGAATTAGCTTTTGCTAATTATCCTATAGGATGATTTTCTGCTATTTTTTCAGAAACTAGTTAGTCACATTTTATATCAGAAGTTTGCCATGCTTTAAATAAACTTTAAGCCTATACTGAGTAAATATTCATAAATGTTTTGCCATCCTCTTGAAATTTACATAATTATCGCCTAAAAATTGATCTCTAATTAATAAACATGCCCTTATCATTTTCCCCATTATATTGAGTATTTTAGGGAAGAACTTGTTAACGGATATCCTTATTTCAGCTATGTATGTGTATTGGGTTTCTTAGGGAATTAAAGTTTGGGTTTTCTTATAAAATAATTTATAGAATTCAAATAAAGAACGTGTAAAAAATATTTTTAAAAATTCTAAGTTCAGAAAGTGTGTTCTTCTTAAAGTATATGGTTTCAGATTGTGCGTCATATATATGTTGAAAATAAGTTGCGTGCATGGATCATGTACTGATTTTTGAAATACTCAGATAATCATAATTATAGTTTTTAAATTTCTTTTTTTATTCTGTACTCCTGTTTATTCCTTCCTACACATTTAAAATTTAAAAATCGCCTAAGGCAGAATTTATATATTTCTTTTTTACTTAAAAGCAATGAACAAATCATAAAAATATTTCTAGTAGAAAAGCATTTCTTGAACAAGTAATTTCGTCGGTATACGGAAAATTTAAAGTCAATAAGTGGTATTTTTACATTATATTCCTATTTCAAATAAGCCGACTTAATTTCAAAGTCTCAACAAAACTAATCTGAAACTGACTTTGTTCCTTGAATAGGCCCGAAATTAATTACCTCAAATGATGATTGAATTTTCCAATCTAAACAATGTTCCCTTTCGCCTTTCTTAATCCTTGTTGTTTTCGATTTTAAACAATGAGAATTGATTTCTATGAATATTTGAAACACTTTTCAGATTCGGATATAAGGAAATTGTTTTAAATTTGTTTTGATTCGCCTGGTGTGTGTTTATAATCATTAATGGCGTTATTACCTGGGAAATAAGGTTCCTTACTTTTTTTTTATCTCTGTGATAACGTAGGTAAATAAAAGACCATCTGCTGAGTTCTTCAGTTCCATGTATAAATATTGTTGTTATTGACCAAAAAATATTTCGAAAATTAGTAAAAATTTAGAAAGAAATACAAAATAAGGTTTAATGGTACCGCTAGCATGATATTTAATTAAAATCTACGCATTTTACTAGTAATCAAATATTCAATAATAATTCAAAACCTTTTTAATTACAAATGTTATATAATACATACCATCTCAATATCATACGTCTCATTTTGTAGAGTTATATATGATAAGTAAAGTTGAGAGATATGATAAGTAAAATATTATGCATTAGTAGTAAATTTTTTGAAATACGGAACTGGGCATGTTTTGCGGAATTTTAGGTATAACAGTTGGTGAACTAGGAGACTTAAAATTTACTCGCTGCTTTTCCAAATTTCTTTAAGCATTCGTAAACATTTTTATTTAAGCCTTTTTTAATTAAATGAAATTTTTTCTTTAAGAATTTCAGTATTATTTTTTTCCTTTTTAACACTCGCGAGAAAAAGTTCTCGCACTCCTACAGGTATAACAGAGGAAGTAAATAAGTACTCAAAGAAAAGAGGAAGGGTGATTAAAGACGGAAAATTAAAGGCACATCAGCAAATAAAATACAAACACAAAGAGAAATATACAATAATTGACGGCACACATGTGGACACACTAAGTATATGGAGTTATGTAATGTAATAGAAGAAGCAATCGATGTAAAACTTTAAAATCCCTATTAGATCAAACAGATTGACACAAAAAATATTTCAACAGGAAATAAAACAAAAAGGATAAAAATAAATGTATGCTAGTGTATCATAATGATAATATTAATAAAAAAGAAAAATGAAAATGAAAAATTATTGAAAAGATTTTCCAGCAATTGCATGCATTTCAAGAACCAATGCTTCCAATGAAAGTACAGTAAGCTAAAAATGAAGATTTCCTCTGAACAGAATGCTGGTTATATTAATGCATGCATAATGGAACATTTTATTATATTTAAAATTAATTGATTAATATTTTGTGTTACAATGTCGAATATGTTTTTGAATTTTTAAAGAATTTCTAAATATATTCTACAAAACAATAACCATTAAACTTTAATTCAAACATAGAATCTACAAGCCCTTGTAACTGAAAAATGAACAAAATGCTAAATAAAAGGAATGATGAATATTTAAATCATCGATAAAAGGATGATTTTTTAAATGAAATAGATTTATTAGAGGTAAAATTAATTAAAATAAAATTATTTCGTTTCATTATCATTGTTGAGAATTTTCAAAATTCATCTAATTTTTGATAACATTCATTAAATTTTTAAAAATAACATTTTTCTTGTGTGAAATACTATCGAAGTATAGCTACGAGTTTAATACAATATAGAGATTTCTTTTTCCTTCTAAGTGTGTAAATGAAATGCTACATCATAAACAAAAATTAATGTAACTAATAAGTAACAAAATTAAGAATAGGTTATTTACCTGAAGAAAGAATTTAGCTTTTGAAATTAATAATGTGTTACCCTTCTTATATGAAATAAATCGTTTTATTCTTAAAACTCATGAATGGTTTTGATCCAATTTTCATTATACCATCAACAAGTAATCCTTTAGATAAGCGTCTTTCTAACATATAATCAAGCTTTTGAACCAAACTTTGACAGCAAGTAATCGATGGTAATTAATAAACAGCACATCAACAGCTTTATTAACCTAAAAGATATACCGATAAACAAAAGAGTTATTTCGTCCGAACTTTGGAAAATAAGCGAAAGTGGCACAAAGTTCACGACAATAGCTCGCGATAAATCTTTTAAAACATTTTAAACTTTTTATCAGTAATGATATATAGCTATTTTTAGAAATGCTAAAGGTTAATGGTCTTCCATAACAACCGTTAATTTAGGACAAGAGTTTAAAACGGCCTCTTTGCCGAAATAATCAATTAAATATATTCGTCTCCACCGATCGAGTCTCACAACCGTGCATAGTCGATGAGCCAAAAAATAAAAATGGGAGGGAGTGACATTTGTCTCATTTGTCCTGGCCATTGAGTGACCAATCGTTACTATACAGTTGTATATTGTTCCACTTTCACAGTCTGTTTTTTGGTGGTGAAAGGACCTTTGTGTGTATTGGATTGACTCTTGAACTTTAAAAGACTGTGGACTGGCAGAAAGCTCCCTAAAAGTTCGATTTCTAGTCTGCGCAAAATGGAATCTTCTGCAGTGCGCGCCACAACTAGTTTACTTTCTCCCATGCTCCCCCTGTCGCTCTCTCTGGCGTCCTGATCCGGGAAAATCCCTCACACTCTGCTTAAAAGGATACGTTTTATAGACGGCCATGGTCATTCACTTTATATTTATGCTTTATCCCTTCAAAACAGCCTTGTATTTGTAGGCCTATAGTTTTTTTTCTGTATGAACAGTTTTTTCAATGTTATTCAATGCCAGTTCAAGTTAATTGTCATTCAGTTTAATGTTTTAATTGATCTGGGTCTTTTCTTATTAAAATTATTTGAAGTCACTACAATATATTAAGCAAATAACTAGAACTAGTTTGCTTCATCCGGTGTGCCCCTTCCCCTGTCGTTCTCTTTGGCGCCATAGAATAGGAAAATCCTCCCGCTTTGTTTAAAAGGGTGTATATTATAGAGTGGATGAACATTTACCATGTATTTGCGCTATATGCTTTAAGTGACTTCATACTGTAGGTTTATTGTTATTTTTTCTATGATCAAGTTCATCAATGAATTCAATGTTATCTGATGCTCATAATTCGATTTAATGTTTCACTTCTTATAAAAGCTTCATTTTCTCCCATGTTTGTTCTCTTTGGCGTCCTAAACCAGAAAATCCCTCCCACTTTGTCTAAAAGGGTACATATTATAGAGTGGATGAACATTTACCATTTATTTGTGCTGTATGCTTTAAGTGACTCTTCATACCGTATGTTTATTGTTACTTTTTCTATGATGAAGTTCATCAATGAAATCAATGTTATCTGATATGAATGATGATCTGTTCATAATTCGATTTAATGTTTCACTTGTTATAAAAGCATTATTTCCTCCCATGTGCTCCCCTTTTTGTTCTCTAAGGTCTCCTAATCCGGGAAAATCCCACCTATGTGCTTAAAAAGACATATTATGTAGAGTGGACAGATAATAATTGTACAAATATAGTCAAAAGTAAAAAATGAAGGTATTAAAAGCAATCCTAGAGTAATTCGAAGGAAACGAAAAGCAAAAAACAAGAAAAGGAATCCATTCAAGTTCACTTTTTCAAGGGCTAAGAACTATTCGAAATGGAATCAAAAGAATATTTGGGAAATTTTCTGTAAGAAGCAAGCCTTAAGCTAAACAAAGCTTCTCATAGCCCGAACCCCCCATATCAGAAATTCCAAGGAGGCTAATCCACAAATTCAAGCACCAAACGAATAAGGAAATTACCACACACAAACATCAAAAGCGCTAATAAGATAATCAAAATATTAGCCATCATGCTTAATTAATAGCTTTCATGAAATAAAATCAAAGAACTTACCCCATGATGAAAAATGCCAGATAATAAAAATTTACCCCACGCCATCAAGAAAAAGTTATACGTTAAACACTAGCCCCCCTGTATGTAGAGTGGGATGCACATTCATTTTAGATATAGACTGTATGCCTTAAAAGTAACTCTCGATGTTTTAGGCCTATGGTTAATATATCTGTCAGCTCATCAACGTAATTCGATCTCATTTCATGGTTATAATTACATTTGATGCCCGATTTGATATAACAATATCGTTCTATCTGGTTTGAATCATTTTCCAAATTAATATAATAAATAGAATGAATATAATTAATTTAATAATTTTAATAATATAAAATGCCAGCCGTTAGAATAATGTTACACCTTATGTTCTTTGATGGGATCTCTTGCAGTGACATCTACAAAAATTAAATTTGTCGGAAAATTTTAGCCGTAATTTATTGAATAAAAATTTTTTTCATTTAATTTTTGAAATAAATAAATATCTGAATATCTCACATTATACTTAATACGAAGTATTCACAATCATTACATGAATTCCTATATGAGTCATATGATATATAGTTGTTATAATCTTGTATAAAACTTAATTTCTCTTACAATACAACACATGGTATATGGACTCATGTAATTTAATACAGTATATTAAATGCTTGCGTAATTGATCTCTATAAACGTTTCTCAGAATATAGTTCAAGCCCAAAATTAAAAATTGAAGCATTATGAAGTTTAGATTTAAAATATAGGAATGAATGCCCTGAATAATTATTTGGGAACTCTATAAATAATTTATGATGTCTGTAAAGCACACATAAATAAACAATGAAGAAATTACCAACAAAGCATTAAGCCGGAATTTTTATTCCAAAATTAAGTATAATTAACATTCCTGAAAATATGAAATGAAGCAATCATGAAATAAATTTTCTTTTCTTATTTTATTTTAACGTTGCTCCTCATCATTATATAAGAAACATCACCAATTTATTTTCTCATCTAAATTATTTATATATCTATATTTCAATTCGAGATTAATGAACTGACAGATAATAATTGAATGAAAATTAAGATTAATCGTGTCTTATTAAGATTACTATAATCGTTAATAGAGTTGGAAAAATGACTTTGATATATGAAAACTGTGACAAATCAGAATTAATTGCATCTGATCTTTTGATTACATCAATGATTTCAGTTTACTCATTTAATTAGAATTAAGATAAAACGTGCTCCAAATTAAAGTATCAACTATCCTTAATATAAAAGGAACAACAAAGATTACCAAGAAAATATATTGAATTAAATGATTTAGCCCACTGAAACATATAACTCGCAAATTACTAGGCAAGTATTTTACTTCATTAAACAAAAACAATCCCAATTTTTTAAAACTCAGATACCGATTTTCAAATAAATATTTATGCAAATCAGGATGAGAATTATGCGATTGAGGAATGTATGTAGGTGAAACATAAAGGCCTTTCTTTCAGTTGTTATTGATATTCTAGTTAATCTGGTGAGTAAAAATTTTATACTTGCTAATTGGTGTTTAAGCTTATTTTCTTATAAAATAATTCAACTAAATAATTAGACACTTAATAATTATAGGTTTAATTACTTTTTTCTTTACAGATGTCGGGCTATAATGCCAAATTATTTTGTTGTAGCAACTCAAAAGTTTTGTTTCTGAGTAATTTATTTAAAGCAATCGTATTTTCCCGTTATTGCCTTAGGTAAAACTTTACACATCGGAATGTTATAATCGAACGTACTGCTGGAAAATGCCATATTTGTTATTTCTTAATTTATTTTTAAAATTTTCATCACTCAAAGTTTAAAACTGTATTCAAAATGTCTAATAATTATAGTATGAATAGTACTGAACTTATTACTTACACCGAGAAACATTTTTATAACACATATCATGGCGAACTATATTACTATTTATTTCCCCAACTCTGCTTACATTTTAAGTCCTGGAAAATACTTTACAATTCTCATCATCAAATGCAAATAAGAAATAAAACTGTATTAAATTATTTATTTTCAAATATTTTGTTCTTTTTTTTGTTTTTGAGACACCCAATTCCACTTCGAATAATACTATAAGTGATTTCCCATCTAAATGACTAACAGTTATCGAAATTCAATTATATTTGTTTATTGATCGATTTCACTTTCCTAATTAACGTTGAACTTCGGGAGTATTCATCAGCGTTCAATGACCCGATGTTATTTTCAGCAGTTTGGTGCCTTTTTTTATTCATCGTTAAGTTTCCCGTTAATTGCAAAATCGGGTGTGTCCCGCTTCGACTGCCTCGTATACCTCCACATAAAATTGTCAATTATAACTTGTGGTCAAAAATGACTTTGCTTAGATGTTTAGTAATTAAACCTTCTCGGCTGGCATCAATAAAATTGCATCTAAGGTATCCAAAATTTCCTTTTCTCACACTCACAATTTTTTTTGCCAACATTTTTGTTCTCCGAGAAAAACTTCGAAGCATATTGATAGAGGAAAACAATTTTAACATCATCTTAAAATTTAAAAAAAAATTATTTATGAATCTCAGTTTCATTGTATAGATGCTAACAATTTGTTTCTATAATTACTGAAATACATTCTTAATTCTATCTGCGATAAAATGAATACAAAAAATAATTTTAACATTTTCATTGGATGCGTTGTCAACATGCTTATAAACAGGAGCGATAAACAGAAATAAAAATAATTCTTTTATAAGATCTAACTGGCAAGACACAGGTAAATAAATGTATAATTAATAATGCATGTGGTGTTTTCCTTGAATGGAAAGACGCAGCGGATGAATAAAATGATCGAATATTATGTATTCTTTAATGTCAGCTTGATAGCGTACATATTTTTCATTTATTTCTACAATTATTAAAAAAGTATTTTTATCTTTAGCTGCTATAAAATGGACACGATTAAAAACGTTAATATTTTCCCCGGTCGAAGTGTCAATGCGCTTATAAATAAGATCAATAAATTGAAACTCCTTCTAAACTCTCCTTCGATCTATGTCCCAGGTGGCAGCACAACAAGTTCCGCGAAATTATGAAACATTTTTCGATATCATACAACATTATATGGTATTGTGCAATATTAAACAATATTGCAAACATTGACTGACACCGTTCAATATTGTTTAATATCCTTCTGCTACTGGGGTAATACAAAACACAGGTAAATAAATGTAATAATTAAGAATGTATAAATGTAATAAGTAAGAATGTACATGGCATTTGCTTTGAATGGTAAACTGCAGTAGATGATGATGAAACAAAAATGATTGAAATGTATAAGAGTGCCCCAAAGGAAATCTAGACTGTGGTTTTAAAGGCATTATTCTTTGTGGTAGAACTTTGAGATTTCTCTGGCTGTGTATGTCAGGAGAATTCTGGTATGAAGAGTTTAGTGGTGGTGTGTCTTTAGGTGGTACAGAATCTACAAAACAAGTAATAGTTTGCCATGGACTTCTGCAAAAAATCTTGACTCGCAGTAATCCAATTGTTGTAGGCAGAAGTTGATATTGGAGCCCACATTTACAGTCGATTGTGTATGAAACTGAGTGTATTTTGCGTAGTATTGTTTTCCGACAAAAAAGATATTTTATTCATGGGCATGTGAATACAACTCACATGGCACAGAGAGGTTAACATCAATCATTAGAGTAAAAGCCGATGTACTACTCTCTGGAAACTACACTTCGCCGCATATACTTAGTCGTATAACTTCGACTATAAATGATATTTTTACAGACAACTTCTGACGACCAAAATTGGATTTTTTCTTACTGTTTGTAGGAAACCATTCCACGACTTTACTTTTTGGGGTTTTTTTGTTTTATTCAAAGACATAATGTCAGTAAACTTTTCATGCACGGTTTCTTCTAACACACGCACCCATAGACCAGAGATATTTCAAATTTCTAGCACTTGTAATAATACCGCTAGAACCACAGCAACCTTTTCATTTGGACAACACTCGTATATTATGTTTGGGTGGATGTTGAAATATCTTTATAAGTATAAATTGTATGTATTGAATATTGTATTAAAATTAAGAAATTAAGAAGGAAGATAACTTCGTTATTAGCAATAACGCTGAAGTTTTGGACTTTCTGAATAGTAACAAAAGTTGCAATTTAATACCTTTGACTTCGAAAATCTTTACACTAATCTGCCACACGATAAATTAATGGGAGTTTTCCATTTTATGTACAATGGATTTCTTAGCGATTCTATTATAGAAAAAACTGACTGGTTCGAACTGAGCAATTTCAGCATTAAAGAAAACTACCTTTTTAATGGTATGCGCTTTTATAAACCGGTTGCAGGCATTCCAATGGGTGTTATATTCTCAAGTACACTGGCTAATATCTTTTTGCACTTTTTTTTAGGATAAAATTATTAGAAATGATTTAATTTACGGTTACAGATTTATTGATGATATGCTTATTTTAAATTCTGACAACTTATATTGCATTATTAAGTGTTATCCAAAAGAACTTAAACTTCATAGAACGAATTTAAATCAAAATAAAGATACCTTTATAGATATTAAAATTGAAATTTCTGAACAAAGAACCTTACTTGGCTTGTTTGACAAGATAGCTGATTTTAATTTCAGTTGTAAAAATCTTTGTCATTATCGTTCAAATCTAGATTCTAGGGTCTTTAGGAACGTAATTTTTAGTCAAGATAACGGAATTAAAAAGATATACAATTATAGAATTGAATTTTTAGTGGTTTCCAGTAATTTTCTGAAAAATCTCTATGGTAACAATTTCCCTTTTAATGACATTGAAGATCTTATTCTAGTGCTAAATAAGTGTTATATACAATTGTTTAGTAAGTAGTTTAGTATAAGTGTTGTATTTTTATAATCGCTAGCTATCTTTTAGTTCTAAATTTGTATTTAAACTCATTCACCATCTAAATAATTTCTTTTATACCTTATGAGCCGCAGTCGGCAATTTTAGGAACTTTCAAATTCGATTGTAATTGTAAAGCCTAAATGGAATTATCAGACGTTTCTCGCCAAGAAATGCGATCTCACGAAGATAATTTCGCCTGCCTTATAAATCGTCTGACCTTCAACGCAATGATAACTTTTAGCTTATATAAATATTTTTGCCAAATTGTAATATTTATCGCCAAGTTATTTTCAATTCCATCTTCTTATTTCTAACGAAGTGAGTTGGGAAAAATATTTTAATTTGATGCCTATTTAATAATGATTTTTTTAAATAACTTATTTAAGGATTAAATTTTTCTCTGTGATTTTTTGTGCCATCTTTCTCAAAATATTTCGATATGCCACCTAAAGATAAGTGAAGTAAAAGAGCTAGAGTTGTTTTGCTACTTCAGCAGATTGCGAACCATTTTATCCATATTGACTCGACATTCGCACCTTAAGAATTGTGTTAAACCAGTGTATCTCTTTGAGAGTCAAATTATGATGTCCGATGTCCCTGCAAACAATGCTGTCTTCACAATGAATAACATTTGCTAAGCTTTCAAAAAATGCGATGAAGAGAAAATATTAGATTTTTTTGGAGGGGGGAGCGAGGTCTACTGTTCTTAGTGTTATAATAAAAGATAAGGAATAATCATATGTGTTGAATTTAGCGATATGAAATACTTTCTGTGACTAAGAAAAAGATCACTTTAGAGATAAATTTTCATTGTTTATATAACACTAGCCAATTTCTTCGAGCGGCTTATTCACCAGGAATACAATTTCAATTGTATCCCTTATCCATAATTTGATATTTATGGTTCTCCTAACAACGTAATCGTTAATTTCAAATAGTAGTTCAATTTTAGTAACTTTAGTAATATATATATTTGTGATAATCATGGTATGTTTTTATATTTTTTCGCCAATCAAGCCATGTTTTAATCCATTACAATACAGGAACAAGAATAACATTGACATCAGAGTATTTTGAAAATTCATAGAGTAATAAAATATGTATTTTTGCCAATGAAGGATTCTCTTTATACAGGGTGATTTAAAAACAGTCAAACTTTACGGTTATGTTAGGCATAAGATAAGCATCCAAAATCACATAGGAACATAGGTGCATAAACGCCATCTGGAGGCAGCATATGGCATTTAAAATAATTCAGCGATGGCCAAAATGGTGATATTTTTCCGAATCGGCATTTAATCGATATCGGTATTTAACTGAAATTTTTATATACGTTTCCCTACATATCTGTCTTTGAAGTTATGAAAGAAAAATTGCGTTACGTTTCGCACATGCGTAGTAAAAAATTATTTACTGCAAATGCTCAAATTTTCTCTAACATTCAAGGTATTTACTTTAAATTTTAAAACAATGCTTCTCTAGCATATTGTCACGTATTCTGTAAGTTTCATACAATTTGGTTGAAAACTCTGCAAGTCATAAGCAAAAGACTTTCGGAAAAATTTTAGATTTTTTAAAAATAACTTTATATCTTCCCACATATTCGTGCTATTTTTACGAAAATGTATACAAATATTGCGCGCATCACTCAAAAGATTTGATAAAAGTTATAAACCATTATCAACTTTCTGTGAAGCGGGGTGAGCCAAAATCCTTTTTCGACTTCATCACTTTCTGGTCTATCCACTAATGGCTGGATTTTCAATGTAAATTGTGATTTAAAACCTATTCTTTATGTGGTCGAAGTATTTCCAAAGAAAATATTTCCAAAAGAGAGAGTCTCTGCAATTGTGGCCAGCGCTGTATTATTTTAAATGCCAAATGCTGCCTCCAGATAGTGTTTGCGCACCCACGTTCTTCTATGATTTTGGATGCTTATCCTACGCCTGAACTACTCTTACAATGTGGTCCCTTTTTTCAATCACCATGTATATATTTTTTCCAATTAAACCATTTTTCAGGCCATTGTAAGAGAGGAACAAACACTAATACTAACATCAGAATATTTTGAAAATTTTTTAAGTAATAAAATACATATTTTCCCCAGAAAGTCATTTTTTAAACATTTGCAAACGAGTAACTAACAATGACTCTAACCCCAAAATATTTTGAAAATTTACAAAGTATGAAAATGTAAACTTTTCTACTTTGTTACTTTACTTGTTAAACCACACCCAAATATAAATTTAATTATCATTAATGTTGAAAGACATGCGAGTTTATCTCTTTAAGGTTACAAATTCAAGTATGTAACTTATCAAAGATAGGTACAGACCGTTTAATAAAGATAGACCTTCATCACTTGCAGTTAAATTAGCTTCAACTGAGACTAAACAGTTCTTTCGTAAAGATAAAGGTGACTTGTTGCCTATTTAAGTATTCGCCAAACTGCACTACTCCCAGCTTCATTCATCTATTCACAATTGGGAGCCAGCTAAGCATTTGCAGTTCCTTTTTATGGTGGAGGCTCAACGCGAGCTGAATGCTTGATAACCGACTGGCTGGCCAATGCCTTGTGGATATTCAACAGAAAGTTGAATTTGATTACAAATCTCTGTCACGTCTGGGCGGAAGTTTTATTCTTCGGAAGGTAGTTGCTTAGGAACGGGAATATAATATGATAGCCATTTACTACAGCATTTTTTTTTATTTTTCACATTCAGACATATGTTTATTTGGTATTCAAAAAGTTGGGCTTGATTTAAATTGCACTAAGCTAAGGTAATTTAAAGTGAGTTATATTATTTTTATTTCTTTGCAAATAATTTTAAGGCTAGGTGATAGTTTTGCATTCAAAAAGAAAGGAAGGCTTTTCTTTCCTAAATCCAAACAATTCCATACACTATGAGAGCATCTATAAAACTTAGCTTACATTTCTAATGCACAGCTCAGACTTTAATAATTTTAATAAAAGCATTTTTAGCTCAATTATCAGTGAATCGACTAATTTTATAAGGACTTCACTTGGTAAAGAATTCGAAAAAAAATTATTTTCAAGATTCCATAAAAGTTGCAATAGTGAATTATGAATTAAAGAATAAGATGTATAAAATAATTAAAATAAAATATTCATTGATAGGATAATAATAAGAGTGTGTTTTTAAAACTGTTTTTATTGAATTTATTAAAACAAATATTATTATCATGCTAAGGGGACATTAATAATTTCAAATGTCATAAATAATTTAATACGATGTAATTCATCGTTTTACTTAACTGTTCCTAATAGAAATTATGTTCCTACGTCTCATATCGAAATTTATCTGGATTTATTCTAGAAATATTGTCTAATTCTGTCAAAATTTCTGGGAGATTAACCAAATAAACGAAGAATTTTGGTAAAAGAAAAATTGACTGAATATCACTCGCATGAGGAAAAACATCGCACATTTAATGCAGAAATAAATTGATAAATAACTAATATTTAGAAATTCATTTAAAAATTTGTAAAAAGCTTAATATTCACAAAATATAAGAATTATTGAAAAATAAAAATATATGTTTCTCATGTTTAGATTGGATTTAGCATAATCATTTTCTGTTAATTAACTCTTGAAGGTAAAATTTATTAATAGTAATCAAATTATTTCACTATGTTTCAGGAATTCTTGCAATAGATAAGTAAATATCTACCTATTAAGGCTTCTGTCTACTGTTATATCAGTTTTAACGCCATAATCATACTCAAGAGTTAATTATATTTACATAACAAAAAAATTGATTTAATTTTAACATGAAAGGTTTAAATTATGATATTATCATTTAAATTGTAGCAACACAATGTTTATTCATTTAATATATTACAAAAAAAACAAATATACAATTCATTTGATGCACAATAAATCAATTATTTAACACATTTGTATCAAAGCAAATAATTACTTTTCTCTATAAAAAAATCATATTTCAGCTAGTAAAATAACAGAAAAATGTATTTTCTGGAAAAAAAACATCACAAAATTATTATCATATTTCGAAAGGTACATTTTTGCCAAAATAATGGGGACATTTAAATATTTCCTTTAATTTAATGACAAGTAATTTTCAGTAAATAATGGATCTTAACTGTTGCAATGAAAACGAAGGATTTAATTTGTAAGTGCTGAAACGATATTAGATTTCAATTATTCTCATTTAAACCCACATAAATTGCTTTGTCACAAACGATAGCACAATGAGTTTACAAAAATGTGAATGCATATTCAAATTTCACTCGGAAATGTATTTGAAATGATTACTTATTTTCCGAATAAAATTTACCATGAAAATAATATTCCCTATTTAAATTAAATTAAAATTTGTAATACCTTGTTATGGAAGATGATGGAAAATAAGAGAATGAAACAAAATATTTAAAATCATAATCCGATTATAGAAGAACAAAATGAAAAACGGCACACGTGCTGATTTTTTTCTTCAGACAATTTAATTAAAAATGAAAGTAAGAAAATAAACTAACGAAGAACTGATTTTTTCCCCTTTCATATAGGCCTTATTTCATAAACCCGATGTTTATATTTTAATTAACATTTTTAATGATGCAGACTATGCATAAAAACTTCAACGTTAGAATATTATTTGTTCCTTTCAGAAATTACAACATTTGTAGCCAATATTATTCTTAGCTACATATTTTTTTTTCTTCGCGTATTCTAAAATTATGTTTTTCTTGGTTAATTTTTTAAAGATAATTTGCTAATTTCTCCCCAATTTTTTTTATCCAAATGGAATTTTTATGTCTTGATATCTAATTTTTTTTTAGTTAGAAGGAAGAAAAACTAGCAAGAAGTGAGACATTTAGACACATGTACAAGATTCATTTAAAGTGTTAAGGCGGAATTAGTAGATGATGTTAAATTTGTTTATTTAAGCTAGAGTGGGCTCTTTTTTTCTCTTCTCCAAACAGAGTTTTTAAAATGTAAAAAGTAAGAGCTTATTATTTGAATTTTTATATCCTTTATTTAAGAGTTGCATAAAATAATAATTATGTCACCTGAAACCGTTATAATTTCAGACATGAATTCTGTGATTCATTTAACAAAGTCGTTGTTTTATTACGAGCAAAGTTTTCCCTTTTTTTCCCAAAGAGAGTTTTTAAAATGTAAAAATATAAAACTATTTTATTTGAATTCTTATCTGATTTATTTAAGGCATGACGTGGATGAGGAACATGATCCAGAAGGGGAAATAAGATTTATCAAAAGCAATGCAATTTTGACATTTAGATTTGACCACTTATAGAAGAATGTATATCAGCAAAACTATAATGATTCAAGGAACTAATACGTAAATACAGTGTCACGGAAGTGAACAGTAATATTTTCTTGGAAATGGTTTTGAGTTCTTTCATTTTAAGGAGGAAATATACATTTTTACTGATTATTGAAATAAACTTAAGACAATTAAGCTGCAGATGTCAGCATACTCTTAAAAAGATTATTAGAAGTCTGATAAGATCACTCAAGCATTAAATTTAGTGGATATTATTCGTTACGTTTTCATGCAAACTAAATTTTTCTCTAACAAAAAGACAATATTTTAAAACATAACACAATAAAATTTTCATCCCTTTTCTTTAACATTTATTTCCATGTTTCTACAAAGTGAGCTAAAAATCAATTGAATAATAATTATTTGAAAAAATTATTATTATTATTAGGAATTTATTTCATTTTATTATTTTGATGAATTTAAGAGATATTCTTCTAAGTAGTGTGATATAGAAAATTAATCTAGAAAAAAACTGTTATAGTTTTAAAAAATTACACTGACAACCTTAAAATTAAAAAGTTTTTGTAAATCAATGCTGTATAATGAAATAATATTATAAAACTGAAATTTTCTATTTAATCTGAAAGATGAAACAATAAAAAATATAGCATTTTCATACATTCCTTAAAATTTCTGCTAATTTCATACAAAAAATTAATGATTTTTTTTATGAAGGAAAAATTCCTAGGTGGATATTAATATAAAATAATAGATCAACATCATAAAATTAGTTTAAAAGGGGAAGAAAACATTGATTCAAAAAATATCTTCAACTATATATAAATTACATCTTTTCTTAGCCCCCCCCCCCCCGGATTCTCAAATTTTTCTATGTTTGAATGTGGTATTGAGAAAGATGGGAGCAAAAAATCTATTTTACTGAACAATTCGATTAAAACATTGAGGCATTAAATAAAATCTTATATAACATAAATGTATTACAGGAATAAAACTTGAAACATAATACAATTTCAAACCAGGTTGACGTATATTAAACCGAACTTATATGGAATAAGATTCCAAATTCGGACACACACAACTGGAAAAAATAATCTTACACTGACCTTCTTTCTGAAAGAAGCCCTGAATGCAGATAGCATTTAAATGCTGGATCCTGTGGCATCTCTAATTTGTAATAAGTACATTCTTATCAGCACTCACTGTATCGGCCGCTACCCTCCCCAGCTAATCAATCAAGATGTGAAACCAAGGAAAGGGGAAGAAATTCGGAAAAATACGTCTCTCACCCTTTAGAAAATGTTCAGAATGGAGGTAAAATCCGTGCAAACCTATTAAGGCGTGTTTCGGACCACACATTGAAATGCGTGTTTTCCGCTTATGGGGTAGTCCAGGGACAACGTAAAAATACGTGTGAAACACTCAGAGAGTTAACAAAGTCACTGTTTTATTACGAGCAAAGTTTTCCCTTTTTCTCCAAAGAGAGTTTTTAAATTGTAAAAATATAAAACTATTTTATTTGATTTTTTATATGATTTATTTCAAGCATGAAGTGGATGAGGAACATGATCCAGAGGAAGAAGTTCGTGCGTTCTGTTCCCTGACGGTGCTGGTATTCAGCATCATTCAGAAAGTGATACACCGATGTGTATTTTGCAGACGAAATTTTCACTGTGTACTGGCTGCTGAAGGATTTCCTCTCATTA
Source organism: Araneus ventricosus (assembly GCA_013235015.1). Taxonomy (NCBI): domain Eukaryota; kingdom Metazoa; phylum Arthropoda; class Arachnida; order Araneae; family Araneidae; genus Araneus; species Araneus ventricosus. The sequence continues at coordinate 114,538 of BGPR01000895.1, forward strand.
CTTTAAGAAAAAAAATGTTGATAAGTTTCTACTATAAATCCTCCTAAATTGGAAATTATTATCTTAAAAAGATTTTCACTCCCTCCTTAAAGTCAGAATATTAACCTTTAAATCAGGAAATCCTAACCTTTATTCCCTCGCTGACTCCTTGATTAATCTTTAAATCAGGGAATCCCAACCTTTATTCCCTCGCTTACCCCTTGATTAATCTTTAAATCAGCGAATCCCAACATTTATTCCCTCGTTTAGCCCTTGATTAATCTTTATATTTTCACGTCTCTCCTACTGTCATATCTTCCACCCACCATCTGTCTATGCAAGTAAGTTTCTATCAACAATGTTAAGGGCTTAGGTTAACTTAAGAGTCAAATGACCCGAATTAATAACATTTGCTGGATTTCACATGTTATTGCATTATTCAATAGTATTAGTTAATCGCCAAAACAAATGAAATCGGAATGGTAATAATTTCTCATTAACTTATAAGTATAGATAAACAGTTACACTCCGTTATAATCAATTTTTCAAGTAGTATCTACACTATTAAAATCCGACTGTATGTGTGTATGTATGTATGTCCGGCTATCTTCTCACTAACCGCCGAACGGAGAAGCGCGCGGAAAGTACCAAAAGATGGGAAATAATCTAGGGAATCCATTTCGAACATTTAAATTCCGAAATTACAATTAGTAAAAAAGATATTAATGAAAAACTAATTTACAACAATACTTTTCATTGTTGCAGAGTAATTCAAACCGTTTTCATTGTTTAAACAAATATTTAATTACCTGTTTCTCTTTCATTGTTGAAAGGAGCAACAATGCAATATGGACCTCTCAACAATGCAACAATGCAATGTAGATGGCGTTGTGTGCGAGTTTTGGTAATTCATACAAAGAAAGAGGGAAAATTAAATCGCTCAAATAGGGGTTTTACTAAAAATGTTGTTTTCTGTGAGGTTTTACTTTGAGATTTCATGTATGTAGTGCATCTTGCTTCATGTGTTTATAAACTGGAAGCGGGAATATGAAAAAATATGTATCCACAGCAACTCTAGTTTATCAAAGCTTTTGTGTCACATGACCTCGCTTCTTCTCTCAGCCAGGGAATGACGCATTATTCGAGATAGCCCGTGCAACGCCGGGCCATGCAGCTAGTAGTTATTAAACAGCGAGTATTAATTTGAGGAAACAAAATTCTGTGTCTTTTTTTAATTCCTTACGTTTTTTTGTTTCCGCCATTACCAACTTTGATTTCGTGTGTACGCATACCACATATTGGGAACCTTTGCTTTAGATGATAACAATTTAAATATCATACAATGTTTTCCTATTTTGAAAAAAAATAAAACTAATAAAATATGAAGATTTGTTTATTTTTCTTTCGAATACTGAACAGATTTCATTATCAAAATATTTAAAAAGATTCGAACCTCTTGTCCTTAACATCATTGTATGATAACGTTTTAGGCTTGATTCGTCTGTAATAATGCAATTTTAATATAATTTTTTAAAAATTTACTCTTCACGATACTAGTAACGATAACATACACACGAAAATTATATATTAAAATCGTCGCAACGTACGTGTGTTTAAATTTATTAACTAAAACAATAAAAGATATTGTTTAAAATTGCATTTAAAAACATATTTAAAATTAGAGAAAAACATTTGCACGAAATAAAATTTGAATTACTGAAAAACTAATTTTTTAGATTTTAAAGTGATATAGAAATGGTTTTTGCGCAATAATAAGCACTGAATTTATTGAGAAGAAAATTTAAAATTGCGATTAATTTTTAATGCAAAATCCAATTTATCATTCTCTTTCTTAGTGAGCACCTACTTCCCAAGGAGCAATTACTGTCCAAATTTGGTATCAGTAATTCAAACGGCCTGCCTTATAGAGCGTTTTGGACGATTTTTATATCTCTCATGTTACATATCATGTGTCTGAATTTACACATAGTGTCCAGCCTATAAACAGTATCATGTTAAATAAATATTGAAATTATGATATTTCATTTGTTTTAAGATCAGAGGTACCATAAGATATATTAATTTAAGAATTGAGGGCTGAATATTACACAACAATCCATTTAAGGTACCCGACTGGTTTAAAATCGTCATTTTTGATGAAATTATCAAAAAATGTTTTATGACTTAATTTTGTAGCCTGTTTAATCAGCTTTCTAAAACTGTCTCACTTTTTACTCTACGTGAATTACAAATGGAGTTACAGCTGTTTTATTACCGAACTGTAAACATTATTTTAAGTTGCATGAAAACTTTAAATGTGTTTTCTGAGAAATAATATTTTTGAGGAAAACTGTCGACCGTAACAATGATTTCTCAAAACATTATTCAAGTATTGATACGAAATTTTCTGAGATTGTTTTCTGTAATATGCTTGATGTTGTCCTCTAAAAACTAAGGTCATTTTAAAATCAAGTAATATTTTTAAGTGTTTAAACACAAACGAAAAGCATTTTTTATGAAAAATTACCAGTTCAGTAACTATGTTCAGCTATATCTCAAAACTATTTTGAAGTACAAGAAAGATTTTAGAGCATAACACAGATAACTGTCATAAAAATGTACTCCTACAAAGATTTGTGTATATTTAGAATATAATTTTGGCTACGGCTGTTAGCGTAAGGCAAATATTTCAGTCATTTTTCTTCAAATTTCTCAGTTTTTTTAAAAAAAATATTATTTTGAAAGCCTAATTTTACAATATTTTCATAGTTTTAAAACATATGCATTTGAAAAATAACATTAAAAATATATATATTAGATATTTTTCAAAAAAATGTCTCCGAACACAGTCGGATACCTTAAAGTTCTTGGCGAAATTAATACTTAATCTAAGATAATAATTTCAGGGCGCAATAGGTCACGCAATTTCGGTAAACTTGCAGATTTATTTTATTTGTTATGCACTTATTTATTGGACAGTGCCTATTTACATGACTATCTACGGGACAAATTGCAGCATAGAGTAAGGGAATCCGCATTTAGTTTTTAAATGACATGTGATGTTACATTATCCATGAAAGTGGAAATTCCATGAAAGTGGAAAGTATTTTAAGGAGGTGCATGGGTAAAATAATCAAAACTGGCAAATAGCTTATAAAATAGAACGGATTAAATTTCTATGAAATTTTGAAGAATAAAAATATTTTGCTGAGAAAATCATAGATTTATCAAAGAGTAGGATATTTATTCGAATTTAAACACACTTCACACTCAATATTACTGGCGAAAGATCTACTCAACAAAGACTGAAAGAATTTATATGAAGGGCTGTTGTTTGGTTAGACAAAAATAATCAAGAATCGAAATGTTATTTTGGCCATAATTTATATACAGTGGAACGTGGCAAATTCGAAGGTGACTGTCAAAAATAAACTTAAGATTTATCCTAAAATTCAATTTAAGAAAAATCGGGATTAAAAATAGCCACAACAAAATCCGTTGCAGTTACTTATTAGCAGAAACCCTTATTTTTTCTTTTCATGAGTCAGTAACATCACTTGAATTGACACCATGGATATAATGAACAGAACATGAGTAAGGCTTCAACAACGGTACGGATCAAATGTCTGTCACTAATATGTGTTGTTTTCTAATAAAAACATGAAAATCAAACCTTGGAAGAGACACTTAATTGAAATTATAAACAATTAATCTCTACGAAAACAGCTGGTTGCTTAAGGCAGCTAGTTAAAAAACAAACAGAAAGTAATTTCAATAAAGAAGCATTATTCAGCACATTGAATACAATTTTTATATAGCAACATTTCAAAATGAATAGCATATTTCACTCCTTAAGCTCCAAAATTTTATAAAAAATTATATTATTGCTTTTTTTATTCAATGAATTATACAGCAATGAAGTCTTCAAGAGAGATAAAATCCTTAAGAAATTACTTACTTACGTTCACTAAGGCCACGAAATACAAAGGCAAATAATTTTCAGAAATAAAAATATTTTATTTGTTTTTTTTTTTGTTCTGATGCCAAATAAACCAAAGTAAATTCTAATTATAGAAGATATATAAATATTATATCAGTAGGAAAATCAATAGACCAGAGAAAATTTAGAATTGAAAACATCCAAATGAAGACTTCAAGATTCCACTTTTTTGTTCCAAGCCTTTTCATCCACTTTCCACCCGTATTCCAAGCCTTTTCATACCAGAAGTAATGAAGAATAATGCTTCACAACAACAGAAAACAAAGGTTTAATTTCAAAGTAACTGTATTTAAGTAGAATTTTATTTATTAATTAAGATCTCCTTTAATTCGTGTTAAGTTGGCATTCCAGCAATCAATCATAAACAGTACAAAAATCAGTTTTAAAGAATGAAAGCTGCCTTGCGTTGAAGCTGCATAAATCAAAGTTAATGTGAAAAAATCAATGTCGGTATGTGATTGCAGGAGCATTGTAACTACAATTTGACAAGTGTAAAGCATTGAAGACATCTGATTTATTGAGTCTTCTGTAATACAGAAAATTAGTTGATTTATTTCACTGACTGAAACAAGTATCGGAATTCAGAAACATCTTGGCTTTCTGAAATGTTTCCGTGCTTCTTTAGAGTGACTTTAGAAAATATAACTCAATGCGAGATCTAACTTAATAATTTTTATTATATCCAGTGTGGTGATTAATATTTGGTAGAGTCATTCTACTTTTTTATCATAACAACAATCTTCACATCTTTCTAACTATTTTAAAGACTTTGTCTCCACTTTATAATAGGATTCACTTTAACAAACTTCATGTGTTCTCATTTGTGCTAACTACATCAGGGAATCCACAAGAATTAAGAAAAAAACATGCTAGAACTGTATCGATGTTTTGTAAACGATTATATCAGAATCAAATATTAATTGTTTTGTTTAAGTGGAATAACTTTTAAATGAAATCATTAATTGATCATATTGAAATGATATTGTTACAATCTTCTGAGGAAATTCGAGAGAAATTGTTATATTGGCAATGATAAGAGTTTTGAATTTTTCTCAATTTTTAATGTCAGATTTCGTATAGTGTAAACTAGCTCCTAATATACAACATTGTAGAGGGACGAGACTCATGTTTACATGGAATGCCGCTGTTGAAGAATTAATTCAATTTCAGGAACCATTTTTATTAGATGGCTAAGTTCCACGACGCAGTACATTAAAAGGTACAAGACGCAAGACAGAGAACAACAACACAAGACAAGTACACAGGAAAGAAGAGAGAGAGGCATCATGGGAAAAACCCGGATGGCTCTAGTAGCGCCACCTACCATAAAAAGGAGAAGGCAGTGAATTGTAACCGCTACAACATTACTTTTTTTCAAATTCACCTTATATCTCAAACTCATTTCTTCCTTCGTTCTTACGGGTTGAATGTAATTACTTATTCTACAGGGGGAAAAATCCATTGAACTTCTAATAAACACATGCCTAATCACCAATCACAATATTCTTCAAATCTCTCTTTTTTTTCTTGTTACATAAACGTTATATAAACTTCATTCAAACCGACTGCTTAATATACGTAAAGATCTAAATTTTGTAAACCATTTTTCACTCACTTCATGATAATCTAGTGTTTCGAAATTTTATTAACTTAGGTATTATCGGTAAAAATAAAATGTATAATATTCTCTGATTTAAATTCTCAATTAATGAATTAAAGTTTCATTCCATACAAGTGACCCCACCCGGTAATAAATTTGAGAAAAAGTTGATTTCAAGAAACCATAATAATTAAAGAAATGAATTACAATTTAAATACTAAAAAGTAGAAAAAGTTAAAATTGCTTTTCAGTGCACGAACAAAAGTATTTTATTAAAAACCATTTTTATTTAATTTATTAACTTTGAATATAAATGCAAGGTGTCCGAGAATTGTGAGACACATTTCAAAAATTAATAAAAATAAAAGAAAACTAATAATGTTACAACTAAGGGTTTTTTTTAATGCGAGAACAAATAAAAAGTTTTTTTCGGATAGGTAACGCGGCGTTACGGCGTTCTAAATTTGCTACAGCAAGAAATTTCCTCTCGCAATGGCTAACAATCGGCAGAAGCCGTTGCGCGTTTTCTGGTTTCCGTTTTTAGTTTTCCTTGAATATCTAAAAAAAATTTTCAGTTTCACACTACATTTGAAATAACGAATTAAAGAGCGTAACATTCCCTTCAAATACGTGCTTTTATTTTTTTCCAGCTTTAATATTTTCGCAGATAATGACTCTCAAAAATAGGAAATTTCAAATAACCGATACCAACGTAAAGGCACATTTCCTATCTGAAAAAAACCCCAAAAATTTTCTAAAATGCGCTCTCATTGGAAAAAAACATTGTTGTAACATTATTAGGTTTTTTAAAATTATTTTTTGAAATGTGTCCCACAATTCACGAACACCTTTATATAATAAAAAAGTAACATTTAAATAAGGGACTGACTTACATTCTTTTTTCTTTTCAATTAGAAGCGTTGACAGAATCAAACCTAAATGCGAATGTAAAAATCTACGACACAGGTTGCCAAACTTTAATAAAATTCTCTCAACCCTTGAATTTATTTATCTCATATTAATTTTTAGATTTCTATTATTCATATTCTTTTCCGTCTTGGTTTTTCTTTCCTAAAAAAATAGCTCTTAATAAATTTCACCTTAATTTTTGTTGGTTCATATAATAGGTTATATGACAGGTTATAAAAATAAAATTAGTATTTATATAATACTGTTTTCAAAAATATTTGAAAATATATTTTAAAACTTTTTATTGTATAAGTAGTTTAGCTAATGTTGTACAAAACTTTTAAAACTGCCAGCTCTCCACTACATAGTATTCTGAGAGCACGTTTTACATAAAGCATGGTGAAAAGACAGTGTTCCACAAAATTTTGGTATTACAACATCATTGTTTTATGAACCAATTAGAAATTCATGATGCTTGAATTGTACCATGTTGTCAATTATCAAGGAATTTTCATTTAGCACGTAGCTTCATACAGCATGATTTTTCCGTTACACTGTTTTAATTATGCTAAGATTTTGGTATTACACCGCACTGTTTTAGCATAAAATGGATATAATTAACTTTGTAACAGAAACGCTTAAGCCATGAGTCATATTTCGACATCAAATTATTTAAAACATGCAATATACATATGTTCTAAATACTTTTATGTATATCTAATATTAAAAATAGGACAGAATACTTTAGAATTTACAATTGATTTTAGAAATATTTTATCTATCTCAACTAATGATAAAAGTATAAAATATTTAGAATGTGTTGCAACTGTAACGTATGTTGACCTGTTTAATATAGTTAAGATTCGAAATTACTTCCTCACTTTCCTAGAAGAAAAAAAATGCTGTATTTTTTTATTTTATAAATATATTTTAACGTAGGATTACGTTCCTCCCATTGTGCGCCCAGGAAGGAAATTGATTCACACGCCAAAACGCCAACAAACTTGGTATGGGAGATCCTCTATATCTCGGTAACTACATATGTTAAAAACATACCTAATGTCTTATTTTAGAGATAAAGGGTAACAACAAAAGTTACAATAATTTTACTTAAACTTAAAAACTTACGAGAAACTTCGAGAAACAAAAGAGTCACGCGAGTAAAGTAGTCCTACGCCTTTAACATCAGCGGCTGTTTGAAAAGACAGCCTCGCGTCATTTTTTAAAATTTCCCTCTAAATTTACAGAAATCGATATTTAACATATTGGGAAAACTAGACACGAAGGAGATGGTTGATTTCACCAGAAGTCTCATATCCAAACAATTGTTTTTTTAATTCAGTTCACTCCCATAATTAAAAAGTTTTTTCTTCGCTCCGTCTTAATTTTTTGATTCCGTGATTACGGCACTTGCTTTTTTTACGTTTTCCTTTGTCAATCTATCCAGCATTATTTTTTTTCTTATTCAGGTATACAAATGCTTAGCTTCAAGCGCCATCTAGCAGAAAGAAGAGAAATTAAAGCTTTTATTTGCCTACATTTCATTGTAGCATTTCCATGTTGAACCTTAAAAATGCCCAGTAAGTAATGGAATAAATAATAATAAGCAGAAAGGAAGCTTTTTTTTTCTTTCTTCGACTCTCATATATTTACACATAATGACGTCACGTATGGTCCAAAATTATTTTCTTTTAGGTAATATGGAAACAAATATTTCCGATAATTGCCCTAGTAACTTTATGTGAACTATTGTATAGTTTTTATTACATTTTTGTCATACCTTTATTTTTATATTACTGTATTTGAATCATCAAATGAACTGTATTACCTATTAATTTAGCCTCGATATATATTATAATATTAAAAAATGTTTGGAGTTTTATTATTTAATAAACGATACTCATGCTTATAATTAAATTCCTACCACAAGAATGGTCCTATATTCTTTACTATATCCACACTAAAGCAATATGTCTGTATAACGGGGAAATTGAAAGCACTATTAATTGGAACGAGATTCCATCGCTGAAATTGAAGAATTTCGGTTATAAGGAAAACATCTTGGTTTCTTGAAATGTTCGTGCCTTTAGAGGACTAAGAAAATATAAACTCAATGCGAGATCTAACTTAATAATTTTTATTATATCCAGTGTGGTGATTAATATTTTGAGAGTCATTCTACTTTTACCATCATACAACAATCTTTACATCTTCTTTCTAACTATTTTAAAGACTTGTCTTCCACTTTATAATAGGATTCACTAACAAACTTCTATGTGTCTCTTCTTTGTGCTACCACATCAGGGAATCCACAAGAATTAAGAAAAAAAACATGCTAGAACTGTATCGATGTTTTGTAAACGATTATATCAGAATCAAATATTATCTGTTTTGTTTAAGTGAATAACTTTTAAATGAAATCATTAATTGATCATATTGAAATGATTGTTACAATCTTCTGAGGAAATTGAGAGAAATTATTATATGCAATGATAAGAGTTTGAATTTTTTCTCAATTTTTAACAGATTCTCGTATAGTGTAACTAGCTCCTAATATACAACATGTAGTGGAGAGACTCATGTTTACATGGAAATGCCGCTGTTGAAGAATTAATTCCAATTTCAGGAACCATTTTTTTAGATGACAAGTTCCATGACGCAGTACATTAAAAGGACAAGACGCAAGACAGAGAACAACAACAAGACAAGTACACAGGAAAGAAGAGAGAGCATCATGAAGAAACCTCGGATGTGCTTAGTAGCGCCACCCCTACCATAAAAAGGAGAAGTGCGTGAATTGTAACCGCTACAACATTATTTTTTTTTTCAAATTCAATCTTATATATTCAAACCCATTTCTTCCTTTCGTTCTTACGGTGAATGTAATTACTATTCTACAGGGGAAAAATCCATTGAACTTCTAATAAACACATGCCTAATCACCAATCACACATATTCTTCAAATCTCTTTTTTCTTGTTCATAAACGTTATATAAACTTCATTCAAACCGACTGCTTAATATACGTAAAGATCTAAATTTTTAAACCATTTTTCACCTACTTCATGATAATCTAGTGTTTCGAAATTTTATTAACTTAGGTATTATCGAGTAAAAATAAAAATGTATATATTCTCTTGATTTAAATTCCTCAATTAATGAATTAAAAGTTTCATTCCATGACTAATGACCCCACCCTGGTAATAAATTTGAGAAAAGTGATTTCAAGAAACCATATCTAAAGAAAAATACAATTTAAATACAAAAAGCAGAAAAGTTAAAATTGCTTTTCAGTGCACGAACAAAAAAGTATTTTATTAAAAAACCATTTTTATTTAATTATAACTTTGAATATAAATGCAAGGTGTCGAGACAGGAGATCACATTCAAAAATTAATAAAAATAAAAGAACCAACTAATGCGCAAGTAACTATGATGGTTTTAATGCGAGAAACAAATAAAAGTTTTTCGATAGGTAACGCGGCGTTACGTTGCCTAAATTTGCTACAGCAAGATTGGCCTCTCTATGACGCACACGGCGCAGAAGCGTTCGCGTTTTCTTTACTCTTTGTTTTCAGTCTTAAATCTAAAAAAATTTTCAGTTTCACACTACATTTGGAAATAACGAATTAAAGATGCGTAACATTCCCCTTCAATCGTAGCTTTATTTTTCCAGCTTTATATTTTCGCAGATAATGACTCTCAAAAAATAGAATTTCAAATAACCGATACTCAACGTAAAGGCTTACATTTCCTATCTGAAAACCCCAAAAAATTTTCTTAAAATGCGCCTCATTGAAAAAAAACTGTTGTAACATTATTAGGTTTTTTAAAATTATTTTTTGAAAATGTGTCCCACAATTCACGAACACCTTTATATATAATAAAAAAAGTACATTAAATAAGGGACTGACTTACATTCTTTTTTTTCTTTTCAATTGAAGTTGATTGAAGAATCAAACCTAAATGCGAAGTGTAAAATCTACGACACAGGTTGCCAAACTTTAATAAAATTCTCTCAACCCTTGACATTTATTTTCCATTACATTTTAGATTTCTATTATTCATATTCTTTCGTCTTGTTTTTTCTTCCCTAAAAAAAATAGCTCTAATAAATTTCAATCTTAATTTTGTGGTTCATATATAGAGTTATAAGACAGTTATAAAAATAAAAGATTATAGTATAAATATCTGTTTAAAAAATATGAGGCATATTTTAAAAACTTTTATTGTAAAGTAGTTTAGCTAATGTTGTACAAACTTTTAAACTGCCAGCTCTCCACTACATAGTATCTTGAGAGCACGTTTTACATAAAGTCAGGGAAAAGACAGTGTTCCACAAAATTTTGGTATTACAACATCATTGTTTTATGAACCAATTGAAATTCATGATGCTTGAATTAAAAGTTGTCAATTATCATGAATTTTCATTTAGCACGTAGCTTCATACAGCATGATTTTTCCGTTTATTGTTTTAATTATGCTAAGATTTTGGTAATTACACCACTGTTTTAGCATAAAATGGATATAATTAACTTTGTAACAGAAACGCTTAGAAATATAGTCATATTTCGAATCAAATTATAAAACATGCAATATACATATTTCTAAATACTTTATGTATATCTAATATTAAAAATAGACAGAATACTTAGAATTTACAATTGATTTTAGAAATATTTTATCTATCTCAAGCTAATGATAAAAGTATAAAATATTTAGATGTTGAACTGTAACGTATAGTGACCTGTTTAATATAGTTAAGATTCGAAATTACTTCCTCACTTTCCTAGAAGAAAAAAATCTGTATTTTTTTTATTTTATAATATATATTTTAACGTAGGATTCCCTCCCATTGAACAGGAAGGAAATTGATTCACACGCCAAAAACGCCAACAAACTTGTTGGGAGATCCTCTATATCTGGTAACTATATGTTAAAAAACATACCTAAGTCTTTTATTTAGAGATAAAGGTAACAAAAAAGTTACAATAATTTTATTTAAAAAAACTTACGAGAAATTCTGAGAAACAAAAAGAGTCACGCGAGTAAAGTAGTTCCACGCCTTTAACATTCAGCGGTTGTTGAAAAGACAGCCTCAGTCATTTTTTTTAAAATTCCTCTAAACTTTAGAAATCGATATTTAACATATATTGGAAAACTAGACATGAAGGAGATGGTTGATTTCACCAGAAGTCCTCATCAAACAATTGTTTTTTTTAATTCAGTTCATCCCATAATTAAAAAGTTTTTTCTTCTCTGTCTTAATTTTTTTGATCTCGTATTACGGCACTGCTTTTTTTACGTTTCCTTGTCAATCCATCCAGCATTATTTTTTCTTATTCAGGTATACAAATGTTAGTCAGCGCCAGTCTAGCAGAAAGAAGAGAAATTAAAGCTTTTTTTGCCTCATTTCATTGTAGTATTTCCATGTTGAACCTTAAAATGCCCATAAGTAATGAATAAATAATAATACAGAAAGGAGCTTTTTTTCTTTCTTCTGACTCTCATATATTTACACATAATGAGTCACGTATAGGCTAAAATTATTTTCTTTTAGGTAATATGGAAACAAATATTTCGATAATTGCCCTAGTAATCTTATGTGAACATTGTATAGTTTTTATTACATTTTTTACATTCTTTTATTTTATATTACTGTATTTGAACTCATCAGAATGTATTACCTATTAATTTAGCCTCGAATATATTATAAATTAAAAAATGTTTGAGTTTATTATTTAACAAAGATACCATGCTTATAATTAAATTCCTACCACAAGAATGGTCCTATATTCTTTACTATATCCACACTAAAGCAATATGTCTATAACGGGGAAATGAAAGCACTATTATGGAACGAGATTCATCGCTGAAATTGAAGAATTTCGGTTATAACAATTGGAACAATATCTTCGAAATAGAGCCAAAGTGAAATGAAGTAGAGAAATTTGATTGCTCTCTTCAGTTACGAAATCGCATTCAGTGATAACGCACTGGAAGGAATAAATGGTTTGCATTCTAGAATATTTTGAATAATTTACTTTATTTATATCCAAGTAGATTTCCACTATTGTATTGTCAGGCGCTGCGATCAAGACTTCAGCCAGAGAAGAACTGACGAGATCGAGTTGAACGTGTCTAAAAATAAGCATGTGAAATTATTCAATTCAGTTTTCAAGTTTCGAATTCTCCTTGTTTTGTTTTAAATGCGACGACGCTTTTGTTATGTTAATAAAGATGTTACAGACACAATGTATTTGCATTAATTAATTAGCAGACCAGCACATGTAATATAACAAATACTACGGTGGAACTATATCCAAAAGAATAAAGTATGAAATCATAACTAAAAAAAATAAACTAATATTTATTATGAAACTCAAAATAAATGGCAAAAAATTAAAAAAAGCCAAAAGAAGGTAAGTTTGGAAACCCTAACATTTATTAAACTGAATTAGAGCATTTATAGCATTACATCAGCAAATTTCTTTTCCATAGGTTAGAAGTGTGTGGAAGTATCCGAGAAAGTCAACGGAGACCTCCTCATTTCTTTTTTTATTCATGACTTCCCGATGAAAGAAGTCGCATTAATTTATGATGATCTAACAGAACAGAGCTTTCTATCATCAGGAGGGGAAGTTTGCTAAGTCTCAAACCGGCCACTAAATGTGGATGATTATTTCTTATACATCATGGCATCTTTCTTTGTGAACTGTTTGATAATTCAGGTAAAACTCTTCACCTACTTACTTATTTCTGAATTGCCCTTTTCCGTATAATCAATTCTCGAGAAGGAACCCACTCTTTCTACTAGAGAACATGATTAATTGATGGCCTTTTGACAACGATCTGTAACTGTACTACTTATTTATAACATAATGGCATATTATCTGCTGTGTCTTTTCAGACAATTGTAATTACCGTTTTATATGGTTTGATTTTGGTTCTTTTAAAGCTATAGCTTCTTTTCTCTATGGAAAAATAAACTGCTTGATTTCTATTTGCATTTGATGATCTAACAAAGTTGCTTAATTACTACTACGTTTAGAGGCAACTCGGGAAATGTGGAGAAACCGATGGTTAAATTCATCTGATCTAAATTTGAAAGAAATTTGTTTAAAGCACAATTTAACACTTCTCCTTGAATCTTGAAAGGTTTATACACTTTTGTATTTTCTTGTAAATATCTAAGAGACTAAATTTACATTGAAGAAGCTATTTTGTTGCCTTTAGAAAAAACTTTACAGATGAGAAATTTGGTTTTATATCTAACTTCATTATTTACTTATAATTTGAAAAAAAGCCTATAATATGAAATAACATTGATGCAATAAAAAAAAGATTAAGAACGTAAGATCGGGACTTATTTCTGAGTAGACAACATTGACAATACTGTTTTATAATATAAACAACCTAGAGATCTTCAGTTTCTTGTCTTCGAAAACGATGTATTTCAAAGATTTTATAGCCTCTTGAAAGATTAATATAGATGTACATTGTGCATACAGAAATATTGAAGATTGGAAGTTAGAATAAACTTTCAGATGTTATAAGGATAAGGATGTTATAAGTAAGTTAATGTTAACCTATAACTGTACTTGAGGTTATATATTTTATGGAGTCTATGTGTTCACTGCGCTGAGCGTATGTATATCTTTACAAGATACCTTTTCTCTGAAATTTGTTGCCATCCGTATATACTTAATATGTAATAAAATCTTACCTTGAACAGGAATTTGTTTTGGGATATAACATGTCTTAGTACAGGGAAGGGATGTTACTATAAGGTTGACAGTAAAATCTGGGATTGTCTACAGAGCGTTTTTTGAGTAAGATGGACTTTTAAAATTTTATTACACTTTATTTACTTCCCTAATAGCACAAGAGATTTTACGATATTTCATGATATTCTAGACGCCACACAGATGAATATGGTAAAGCATCTTCACTTCTAGTGTTATAATTGTTCATTGTTTCATGATTGCTAACATGGAATTTTGTTAATCGATTTTTCAATAATTCCAGCTTGTTAGCACTTCTGTATCGTGCTTTAGACGCAAATATACTGTTTGATATTTTCAAAACTGTATTATCTTGTTAATCCATTAAGTCAATAAGAGAATTTTGATTCCGTAATATAGAGGTTGGTAGAGAATTTGAGGAAAAAAATTATTTCAGGGTTACTAATTTAAATAATAATGAATTAAGAATCAAAGACTGCAAAAGTTCAAACTTAAAATCAAATTTCAACTTTTTATACACACTAAAGTTGATTTTAAAAACACTTTTTTTGTAATTTATTTTCTTGTTTTATTTCTTGTGTTATAATATTGTTTATTATAACCGTATTTTCGCATTGTTCATTTTCTAATTACTGGTGTCCAATAAAGTCTCCTGATTTTAAACAACAATCTCGCATCGGAGATCGATAGAAAATGGAACCAATGGTATGTTTATTTTGTTGGCATAAAATCTAATACCGAAGTTTCAGAATTATGCTACACAAATGTTGTATAGCAGATGGCGCTTAGCTGTAGTCGTGACTTGAATTGGGAATAAGGAGCTATAAACAGTTCGCAAGACAATCGTTCACCATCCAATCAATTCAAAATCTGCATCTTTCTGCACATATATGGCGCATACCAAGAATGAAATTTTCCAGACCCCCTCTGCAGTGTGTGCAGGAAATGCAGGCATACGTACTAAGATAACTTTTCAGCTCGTGCATTGCAGGATTGTCTGAAACAGTATGATGCACCAACCTGTGTCTACAGAAGTAATCACATGGAGTGAGATCGCGGAGTGTTATGGGAGGCCAATCAATATCTTGTTCAGTAAATGTGGAAAAGTTCAACGCAATTTACTCTATTCTTAGAAGTTTCAAATTTAATTACCACTGCACTGCCACTCGTCTTCCTGACACTACAGAGGAGTGCATATTCTGGTGTCGCCATCGTCCATATTTTAGATGTGTGTTATGATTACAACGATTGTTTGCAAAAGATGTTTATAGCTTTTCGACTCAGCAGTGACTACAGACACAGCGCCCCTGCTGGCAAGCATTTAACATTTGACATCTGTATCAGATTGTACATGGCTCAAACTACACCATACCATTGGATTTCATTCTTCTATCTATCTCCTTTCACAGTCAATTTAATTTAAAATCAGGGAGTCACTGATTGAACATATTGATATGTAAGTAATTATGCGTGCTTTCCATTGATCTTCAGGAAGATGTGGAGCAGAAGAACAGAGTTTTCGGTCAGTTAAAGATTTAATTGAGAATTGCCATCATGGAAATACTGTCAGTGTATCCGAGTGAAAGGAGGCATGAGACGACTATAGAAGCTTGCGTCCGCTTTCTTTGATGAAAGCATAACATTAGGAAGTGGGGTAAAACCAGTTAGGTTTGAAGAGCTGAGTTGGCGCTAAAATAACTAATAGATGGTATCAACCCATTAAAATATTCATTGTTTAGCAAAGTATAATATATCTTTTCCAAAAGTCAGAGTTTCATTATTTTTTTTATCGATGATTTTTTCATTAACAAAAGTAAACTACCGATTTTACGCCGCTAGTGGGGTGAAAAAGAATGCTTTATATGTAACGATATGGATCAGGAAATTCGATCGGACCTATTTCAGTGGAAAATTGCAAAATCATTTTGCTCTTATAATAACCAGCTAGACAGCTATACGCGCGTTGCCCGGGAATTCGGACTTTAACAAATGAAAAAAAGAACCGCCCACAATGAGCATGAAAAGTTTCAAAACAAAATCAAAACAAAAGATACATCTTTTGATTTTCCTGCTTATTTTTTCCCTGCAGTACAGAGCACGTTAATCCAAAATAATTAAAATGAACGTGAAAAGTGATTATATACAGCAAGCAAAATATAAATCAAATCCGAAAATAAAATCCGAAGTAGATTCCATTCAGGTGAAGATCATCGCCAGCTTCACGGCCAATCAAAAGCTTATCAACGTTCCGAAGAAGGCCACTACAGGAACTCGATCGAGAAAAATAACTCGTAACGCCCAGAAAAAATTAATTTAAAAAACGATAAAAGATACTTTAACCACTTGTTTTAAAACCGACAGAACCGTAGAATCTAGTTAACTAAAATTGAAAATAATAGTGTTATTAGAAAGTTGGATGCAGCAAATTTAAAACAAAACTAACATTATAGATAGCAGACTATTTTAAAAATTTCAAAATTCAGTAAATGTTAGAAATTCGAAATTAACTTCATTAGGAACGAAAATCGCGTGCTCTTTCCGATGGTGTATCTATTTTGTCGTACAATTATTCAGAACCAATCATTGAAATTAGTGCGAAAATAACCAAAAACAACTACAAAACATTAAATAAAGATAATTTAGATTCAAATTTAAAATTTGAGCTCGAGTGCATTCATCCGCATTATGCTACCGTGTCCTTAGATTTCATGGCTGTAAGTGCGAATAGATTCGTCTGGAGAATGCAGACAAAAACACACGCACACGCACGTTTCAACTTGTGTTTGTACCTTATTTAGTATGATTTAGAATATAGTTGCCAAGAAATTTACAGTATAAAGTCATTTGTTTTCTTCCTCGCGCCACTGCAGTTTCGGGGCGCAGCCAAGATGACATTTTACTTGGATTAACCCCTTCTGCTTTATTTAAGATTCGAAAATACATCATTAAAATATAAACAATCAACGTCTGATGTATTTTACGTCTTCATCGGAGGTTTCATCAATACTGCAGTCTTACGCCATTGAGTACCCGGTTTTATCCCGAGTGCAGAGGTTATAAAAAACGAAATAGAACTGCGCAATTATTGAGTAAACCCTTATTGTCTGATAGTATAAATCCTTAGTAAAACGCATAATAGGCTTGACTAGTTATTATAACTGTAATGATTTTTAAGAAGGATAGTTTAAAATCAAACAAACATTAGAGAGTTGACGTCTTAAATCAAATAAACCTTCACAGATGCAGGGATTGAACAGCTACAACACGCCACTATGACTGTTCCGTTTGACTAGGTAGAGTGTAATTCAGTATCTGTCAGCTAGATAGGAAAATAATAGCGCCAGAATGGTTACCCGGTTTTACCTACTGTCCGACATATATTTACCTTCACATGGAAGGGGCGAAAAAGGTTCTTCGCCATTTTCTCATGGCGGCCACTTTAGCGCCGTATCCAAGACCTACGGCTGGCCATTTGCGTGTTTTACTTCTCTCACGAAGTATACAAAGAGAAAGTATTTAATCTCAAAAAATTTCGAACTCGAGATTTTGACGAATCTCCTCGTTTTAGACCTTCCTGGTCCGAAAACACAATTTTGGAATTATGTCTGTCTGTCTGTTAGACACGATAACTGAAAACTATTAGAGCTGAGGGATGAAGTATGTGGTCTTTAAACATAATTTGTAGGTTTCTATCAAATTTTGGACAAAATCTGTCAACGGAAGTCTGTCAATCTGTACGTCCGCGGTCATGCGAACGCTATAACTCAAAACTTGAATAGCTAGAGGATAAAATTTGGTACACAGTTTATGTCAAGAATGATAGGTCTAAAATTTTGGGCCAAATCTACGAAGGGTTGACTGTCTGTCGGTCTGTATAATCGTATACTTGTTCAGTTTTGAAACTAACCCTGCGCTACGTGACATGTGCAAAGAAGAAGGACTCTGAAAATGGCAGTTTGCCAAAACCAATTCTGGCGCGATTTTGTAAGGAAGCAAACATTTAGGGAGTCTGCCAGGTCCTGTCGCAAAAGAATGCGCAGGATTTGAATTTGTTTATCTTCAAACCACGCGTGGTTAACTTTGGTTTACTTGACGGAGTTTATTTGACGTCTTTTATTATTCTAGTTTCTTTCTACATGTGTTAGGGTATGAGAAAGTTTAGGGAGACACTCCCTGCTGGTTTTTCATGCGAGCTCAGTCGTTTGTTTCTGCTTTCTAGTGGAACAGAGTGGCAAATTACACAGTTGTTTAGGAGAAACTAGATACATAAAAATATATAAATTAGGTTCTACTTCTAATTATCTCGTACTTGGAAACGGAGCAAAGGTGTTTATAATTTCATTACGTTTTTGTTGTTTTCTCCCTGACATTCTTCCCTACAACTAAAAAAATTCAAACATAAATTACAGATTCTTAAATATTTCTTTAAAGCAAGTAGTTAATCGAAAGAATTCCAGTTTAATTTGAATCTAGTTCCTTCACCACTAACGCTTTTTTTCGAATTAAGATAAATGAGTAACAAATGCGCTGGCTCAATAGTGGCCATCCAAATAAGAAAAAGTATTGAGAAAAGTGGATTTTCTGTCTGCATCATTAAAATGAGATTTGAAAAATAAACTCGTAGCATTCGAGAGTTTCGTAAATGTTTCTAGTTTTCAATTCATATAAGATGAAAAGGATCAAATGGACATATAATCTTTGAAAAAAACGAATTTTGAAAATGAGAAGGTTACTTTTACAGTTACGCGACGAAATAGCTTATTTTAGTTATACTAACGTCTAGTTTTAGTTATTTGTGGCGTTCATCGTAATTTTGAACCGCGATCAGATGAAAGGACAAAATAAATCAATTTTAAGAAAGTAATTATTAAATTAATTGGGAAAGGGTTAATAAGTACAATTATTTTAAACAATTTTATTTAAAAGTCACAGAAAAAATGTAAACATAAAAAAAAAGCAATATAAAGACACAAAGAATGAGGCTGAATGATGAAGATAAAATAAATGAAATTGCCAATATTTCGACTGAAATATTTACATCTGTGATATAGAACTGAAATAAAAAAAAACTATGGAAGTTCAAGAATCATAACTCACTATCAAGTAGTATTCCTGATTTTAAAATCAAAAAATGTGAGACAGAAAGGGCCAGATAAATCTGTAGGAGCCCTTACGCAAAGCAATTTGCCCTCACCCTCCAAAACTACGAAATCAGGTTTTAATTGATTTTAATTTAATATCTATATACAGTTTTTATATAAATAAACAGTTATCAAAAAACTGAACTTAATACAATCGTTGGTCAGTTTTAAGAAAGTTAGTTTCATTATGTCATGCGTTTAAAAAATTACATTTAAAAAATTAAATTTAAAAATCATTTTTAACAAAACGGTAAAAAAACAACAAAATTTGTTTAATACAGTCCAAATGCTCATATACAAAGTTCGACATGGCTGTTGACCCATGAGTCAACCAGTCAACTGTAAGGAAAAAGATTGCACGCATATACCTGCAAAAGCAATTTAAATGAAAATTGTTAAGAAATGTTTTGAAATTTAAACGGTATTCATTTTAATTTAACTACGTTTCGAGCTACACACCCTTGTAAATCAAATAAAGTCAAAATTAAATAACCTGGAAATACTGAAAAAATGTCGCGAGGCCCCGAAAGTTGCGGGGCCTGCACAATCGCCTACTTGATAATCCGGCACTGGAACACACAAAAATACCAACGGAAACTACGATAAGCAGCAAACAGATTATTTCCCGCGTTAAAAAATAACCGAATCCATCGCAGACAGGCCGTGAGAATGATCGATTGAATTCCAAAGCGCGAAAGCGAATTTTGGCCACCCTGCACTTCATATATGTCAACAATTCTGCGGTTGACTTCAAGCAGTGTCTGCGAGAAAAGCTTCGTGTGGTGTAGCTAGAAAGAGACGACGTTGCCATAACTGTGACGAGGAGAGGGATTCCCGGACTGCACGCTACACATATCACGGAGCTGTGCTTATTTAGTGAAAACTAGTCGTAGCATTGCAGTTATATATGTAATAATATAGGTATATTAAATCTCGTGTGTTTTGGCATATTTATTACTAAAAGAATATTTAATCGTTCCCACGCGCTTTTACAAATCGAAATCAGCGACATTGGCACCACTTTTCCAAAACACTTAAGTATTTTACCAAAAATACTATTATTCCCTTCACTTTGGCCATGTATCTATATTTTAATCCTTATCTGAAAATGCAGGATTTTCTTGTTCTTTTGACTATATATATATGATGTGATCATATTTGATATATATATATATAAAGAGCTTTTTACACTAGTCAATATAAAGTATACATTTTATAACCTAAAGTTATATTTTCATGGAAAAATTATTTTCATTATTATTTGCCTTTATGGAATGAAAATATCGTAGATTTAAATCATTTTATATATATGCTACGAAGTAACTACTCATAATGTTTTATTTCATTTATAACGTTCATTCAATTTATCAATTACTTCACAAAGAGTTGGCCTCCGTAGTTATTAAAACTTCAATTTTAGTGAAGCTACTTGTATAGTAATTTTAGTTTTGCGCAAGCACTACAAATTTGTCATGACAAAGTGCTTGCAGCAAGTTAACGAAAGCTTCAAGTCCTTTACATGGAACAGACTTTGTCTACAAACTTGCCGTCTACCCAGTACAAAGTTATTAGCGAAAACAGAGTAGCGAACAAAACTCACGCGACCTACACTGTTGGTAGCCAGGCGAGTACTACTCAAAGCTTGACTACAGAGGGAGAAGATCAGTTTCTTAATACATCGCTGATCGATTCGTATACGATTTATTTTTAAACTTTTTCTGATTTCATTAATTTTTTTGAGATAGATTTGGTCAGAAGTCAAGAGAGCGATTTTCATAATACTGGTTTTTTGGTAGAATAAAGTAAAATTAGAGTTCAAAAGTAATTACTTTTAAAATGGGACAATGTCTAGCGTTATTTTTCAACAAACACTGATACTGATTTAGACATTTTTGATTTATAACGTTAAATTTCAACATTAAGAAAAAGGCGATATAGTTTTCTAAAAGGTGAGTGATATATTTAGTTAAAAGATGGAAAATGCTTCAAATTTTTTTTTTATAAAAAAGTTATTTTTTTTCTCACGAAATTATCATTGATTTAATGAATTAATAAAAGAAGGAGGCGGTCTAGGATATACTTAAAAATCGGATGTTTTTTTTAAACGAGACATAAGATAATTATCTCTCTCTATATAGTGCTATTGCAGGAAGCTTGTTTTGTAAACCTGTGACTTGCTAGATTATGGAAGAGGTTCGATTCAGTGTTGACGCGTCACCAATTGCCCATGACAAGTCGATAAACTTGCCTGCAACTTACGTGCTATCTGGACGTATGTTGAAATTCAGTTCTGGCCACTTATTTTCCATTGTAATTATGGGTATTAATTATATTCGATATCAAAGGATAATTTTCATTACCTTACAAAATGAAGCAGCCGATGTAAACGGCAGACACTTTCTTCCGTCATATACTGCAATGCATTATAGCAGAAACAAAAATATTTATCCCATTCTACCTCAAACAATGTCTTATTGTTTAAAATGTTCATTTGGAAAATTCAATGTTGATTAACATCCTTTTTTTTTCGCTGTATTTTAAGATGACTATTATGAATTTAGAAATATTATTTATAGAGATATAATGCTCAGGAAAACAAACAAACCTTTTAACTAGCCTTTAACATATAGTGTTGTTTTTAGAATTTTTCTGATTTATAAAAATTTATTGCGTTGGAGTTTTCGATTTTTTACTGAACTTTCTTTTTATGTTGGCGTAGTTTATATTTATGAGACGAGTTAATTATATGTCATATTTTGTAATTGATTTTCATTCATTCGATTCATTTGGTCAAGAATTTTTGGATTCATTTTGTGGTAGCTCTGGCAGTGAAATCTCAGGAAAAAATTGATTTTAGAGGTTCAATAATTTTAATTTG
>BGPR01000895.1:136813-154857 GCA_013235015.1 Araneus ventricosus
TCGTTATAACAATTGAACAATATCTTCGAAATAGAGCCAAAGTGAAATGAAGATGAGAAATTTGATTGCTCTCTTCAGTTACGAAATCGCAATTCAGTGATAACCAGACTGGAAGGAATAAATGGTTTGCAAATCTCTAGAATATTTTGAATATCTTTACTTTATTTATATCCAAGTAGATTTCCAGCTATTGTATTGCAGTTTAGCTGATCAAGACTTCAGCCAAGAGAGTGAACTGATACTGAGTTGAACGTGTCTAAAAATAAATGAGTTGTGAAATTATTCAATCTAGTTTTCAAGTTTGAATTTTCCTTGTTTTGTTTTAAATGCCGACGACGCTTATGTTAATAAAGATGTTGTTTACAGAATAGTAATATTGCATAATTAATTAGCAGACCAGCCACATGGTATAACAAATACTACGGTGGAACTTAATCCAAAAGAATAAAGTATGAAATCATAATGAAAAAAATAAACTAATATTTATTATGAAATCAAAATAAATGGCAAAAATTAAAAGCCAAAAGAAGGTAAGTTTGGAAACCCTAACATTTATTAAACTGAATCGAGCATTTATAGCATTTCAGTCAAACTTTTCCCACAGGTTAGAAGTGTGTGGAAGTATCGAGAAAGTTAACGGAGACCACTCCTCATTTCTTTTTTTTTATCATGACTTCCAGGATGAAAGAGTCGCATTAATTTATGATGCCTCATTAACAGAACAGAGCTTTCTATCATCAGGGAAGTGAAGTTGCTGTGCTCAAACGGCGCACTAAATGTGGATGATTATTTCTTATACATCATGGCATCTTTCTTTGTGAACTGTTTGATAATTCGGTAAAACTCTTCACCTACTTAACTTATTTCTGTTGCCCTTGTTCGCGTATAATCAATTCTCTGAGAAGGAACCCACTCTTTCTACTAGAGAACAGTGTAGATTAGATGGCCTTTTGACAACGATCTTATGTAACGTACTACTTATTTATACATAATGGCATATTATCTGTGTCTTTTCAGACAATTGTAATTACCGTTTTATATGGTTTGTTTTGGTTCTTTAAAGCTATAGTATACACAACTGAAACGAAGTATACCTAATGAATTTTAAACTAAAGACTAAAAAGGAAAAATATTGAAAAAAAAATCTCATTTTGTACACTAATATAAAAGCGTGTTTTCAAAAACTGTTTTTCTTAAATTTATCGATCCTTTCTTTTAGTTTTATACAAGTCCATAAGAGTCTGAAACCAAATATGGTGACTTTATTTTTTCTGTTAAATTTGTAGAAGACATAATATAACAGATTTTTTTTTTTTTTTTAAAGCGATTTATTTTTTTCAGTGATCTTCAATGTACATAAAATATTTTACTTTTTTCAAATTACTTTAAATATCATTTTAAATGTAATAGAGCCATTATTGAAGGATTTAGTCTTCCTGAATGGAAAATTTTACAACAATTTATTGCATATCCTTTAGGATAATTAGTTAAAACATTTTTTAGTAAAATGTCTGAAGGATTTTCCAAGAAAATGTTTTACTACAAATTAGCCTAATTAAAGTATTTAAAAATTATTACTATTACTATTTATTACGACGTATTCGTTTCGACCTCTCTTTTTTTCTTTTATCAAAACTTAGCATACCTCTAAAATGACAGAAGTATTCATGTGAAAAGTATTGGTTAGTTTATATTAAAACCAGTAGATGGCAGCACGAGATTGAAAAATTTTTCTGTCTTTCGCCTGTCCACTGAAAATAATTTGTTCATGTTTCCGCAAATGCATCCACCGTGGTCGATAGGGGGGGGGGGGGGTTCCTTCAATAGAATGACCCTACGATGTAAAAAATTATTTATTATTTCCCCTTTTACCTCTTTTTGTATTTTCATTATCGTTTAATGGAGAGTTTTAATTTGTTCTCTTAAATATGCAGAAAAGATAACGACATTAAATAATTACCTCGAAACCATTTCATAGCATAGCATTTTATTTTTTTGGTAAATAATTTTAAATTTGTCCACATCTAGTGAAAAAAAAAATCTGTCAATTTTTCATTATTTGGTCAATATTTTGCAATTCAAATGGAAGCGAAAGAAATGCTACTGGGAAACACCTTAAGATACAAAAAGTTGAGTATTGTACTGTATTGTTTTGTACAATAATTTAACAATATTTTAAAAATATTCTTTATAATATTTACTGTAAATAAAATTCAATATTTTTTTGCTATTAGAACACATGAAGCTAAATAAAAGCCTTTAGTAGGAAATAATTATAATAATAATCTTACTCAAAATTAAGGAAGTTCCTGAATAACACAAAGCATGAAAGTTTAAAACAGCGCAAGAAACAAGATGAATCTTGAAATAGAGCTTATTAGATGTCTAGATTGAAAGCTTTTAGAATAGTGCTGCTTCAGATTTCTCAGAATTGTATTTTTGGAAGAAGTTACTAAGGAAACAATAATGCCAATATAATTCATGGGATGATATCATTTTTTTTTAAATAAAGAAGCTATATAATCTAGAATGCGTAAGGAAGGTTTTAGATTTAGCCGAACACATTTTTAAATAAATATTCTTCTACTGAAGGCAAAATAAATTTTCATATTTTATCTTTCTTAATCTTAAGAAATAAAGAATTCCGACTAGAATAATCACCCAACTTCCTTTCCCTAGTAGCACAACATGTTACACTATATTGTGCAATATTGTTTGATATTATATAATATTATACGGCATTGCACAATATTGCGAATATTGTTGAATATCGTACAATATTGTACAATATCTTTGTGCTACTGGGGTTGAGCAATACTCCTAACTTGTCTTGCATTCCATACATCGAGCATGCTAAATGCTATTTTTCTCATATTTTAAATAACAGTTATCTCCCTAATCCTTGCATTCGGCACTTAACGCAATGATTCTTCATCTTAACTACAGTAATCAACAAATTGCGCATTGATTATATTTATACGAAATCTTTACGATATTGTGCGGCATTCAGAATATCATAGCAACATCGTAGAGATATCTTAAAATGTCTTGTGCTCATAGGGATTCTTTCAAAACTCTGGTAATGAAGACATTGTGAACTTTTCCTTTATTTTTTTGGTGTCAATTGTATATGGAATCATCAAAGTAATTTTTCTTTTTTATTTATCTGTATGCTGGGTTTTTTTGAAAATCAATAAAGTCTGCCTACATCCATACCAAACCGGTCAGGAGCCACATGAGCTCTAGACAGGGAGGTGTTAAAATGTCAAATTGACCCCGAGTGAGAATTAACAAAGTTCTAGCATCAGATACTCATCGCAAATGGCAGGGAACCACAATCTCGATCAGTCAAATCGTCCCAAGAAAGACGAAGGAACTTTTTTTAAAATTTAAATATCTACAATAGTAACTTTAGTATGTCAGCTGTGTTATACAAAATGGATTTGGCGTGTTGAGAGAAATGTTTTTAGAAATCTAAAAAATGAATGGTTGTCCAAAACCCAGACTGACTAATAATAGTATTTTCTTTTCTCTAAATCATAAGATGGCTTCTACTAATTCTTCTGCTAATAGATGGCTACTACAATCTTTGTGATGATAACGATTTGCAATTTTGGGATGCTTTTGACGATTGCCGGAAGAAAATAACATTGCAGCAATAAATATGTTTAAGGTATTTAATTACAAAAAATAAAGATTAAAGCATTGTTGTAATACACTAAAGAAAGTGACCGCCAAATATGAGGTATGAGAGAGACGGGGAAACTGCGGCCGCATGTGATTTGAGTTTCTTATGCGGTCTTACCAGTTATTTATTATGCATTGAAATATGTTATTGTCAGAATTATAATAATAATTACGGAACCCTTAAGATTCTGCTCGTGAGGCCTTTTGCACAATTGCCGAAGTTTAATGAGGCCTTTTAGCCTCAAAAAGATTCCCCATCCCTGGTATATAATAACAGCTCCTAACGGGGGTTAATAGGCACTTTTCTGTTATATCTTCTTATGCACTTTTTTCTTATATTTTTAAAATTTGGTAAGGAACTTAGCTCCCTTTTTAATTTCATCATCTCTAAGTAGTTCAGAAAATGAATAAAAGTATACAAATAATGGTATAAAGAGAATTCAAAGGCTTTGTAGTTAATTTTTATTCCAAAACAACAATTTTAAGCAAGATTTGTTATTGTAATTATTTAATTTGTAGCAATTTTTCAATAATATTCCATTTTAAAAACATGGCCTGTACCGCCGAATTATACTAAACGTAATTGCTTAGTACACATATGACTTAATACATATGTAAATATATATAACTGTGAAAAATTTTGCAAAACAATTAAAAATAAATATTCTTTGTTACTGTCAAAGAGTTGTAAACGGAAATGGTGCAACAGACGTAATATTTTTTCAGAGCATTTTGTGTTTTCTTTTCAGTTTAATCCTACTTGAAATTTCAGCGGTATTTAGATTAAAACAAATTATATTATAGCAAATTTCATGATAGCCGTGCAAAAAGGAATTTTATTCTATTCATAAAAGTTTTAATGCTCTCTTTAACGATAGATGGCAGCACAACCGCAAATGTGATAAATTTTCGATTTATGAAGAGGAATTCTGATGCTGCCAGTTTGAAGAATACACATACTCGGAAAATACTCACACTTTTATAGAATGTAATCATAAGAATAGCTTAAATAATAATTCGAGTTTCAAGAAAAAGGCTCTTGTTCGTTGGCTGAATATCTGGATTATTTATTTTAAAGGATTTCATTTCATTTTCTTAAGTAACTGTTACAATATAACATGGATTTCATTAACCCTCTTCCGCTTAAAATGTTAATGCATACATTTTACAATATCAATTAATTTATGGAAATCATGAGTTAGATGAACTTCACAATGCAGTATACGTAAGAATTTTTTTCTTTTTTCGTAAAAGCATTTAATTAAACAAGTACTAAACTTCTCCGTTTTAAAAACAATTGTAAATATTCAATTTAACAGCCCTTTGAAAAAATACAAATCTAGGTTTTTTTCAGTTACATACAATAGCTATTTTTTATTTTTATGTAATTATTAACATTTTATGTTTGTGGTGTTAGGTTATTATTTGCTGTCTCAACAACATTTCTCATTTTTATTTTCGTATCCAATGCTGACTTTTCCTCAGTTATCTAATGTGAATGGAAATATTTTGTTTTACATGTATGAGACATCGTTGGAATGGAGTTCGCAATCGAACATTTTATTTAATCGTATTGTTAATTATCAGACAGCACCTGGGATTAACTCTTCAATCCCGGGGCGATTTTTTTCTCCTAGCCCCTTTAACACCCGGACTTTCTAGAAATATTTCCTCTGTTCCTTGTCCTCCCTATTTCGTCTAGGCATTTCGTCGTTCCTAGACGTAATATTTCTGGCCGGTGGATTTGAATAGATGGACCACATCATGGTATAAATCTTCTTTATTTCTTCTTTTGGGTCTAACATTAAGGAAAGAATCTTTGCCACAAAAACTTGTCATACCGAATCATAGAAATCCAGGAAACTGACGACGTGTCTATTGTTCCTTAAAACATGCTGGACAGCACGAGGCTTGAACTAGAATACCGCCTTGCCTTTTTACACGTTACAACGGGACAATAGATTGAAATTTACAAAGATAATTGGTTTTATTACCAAACTCCATTACTATTTACAATTTACAAAATCAAACATAAGTCTAATTATAACAGTTATGGAAAATAATTTTCTTGTTTCAGGATGAGACTTTCCACTTACAGTGAATAATATGGTGAGAAAGGTAAGAAACTAAAATATATTCATTTATCACAGGATGATTCATTCATCTAAACAATATAACGTTTGGTATTACAATTGTCTCTTCGGGAACTGCCGCTTAATTTTGAATCGTGGTCATTGGACAAGGACTGCATTTGAATTAACACCCCACTTCCCAAGCTTCCACATCGAAACAAATGAAAGTCGACTGCTCCAGGAGGATTACGCGTGCTCCAGTCTAGTGCATACTTTTGGTTTTAAGCGCAGGAGTGGCGTCAGAGCCCGCCAGACTGGGGGATAGGGTCTCCTTGACAGAAGTGTCACGACCAGTTGTACAAGGGGAGGGGCTTAATGATAACCCTCTCAGATTTTCGCAATATCTTTTTATCTGCTAGTTGCATAGCCCATTGAGTTAACGGGTACAAATATTCGTCTCGGCGGAGAGGGGCACAACATCCCCGCCCCTGGCCCCACGGGCGCCACAATTGTTTGTGTGGCATAGGGTATGGAACCCCTAAAGCCGAAAATCTGGCACCAGTCCATAACATCCCAGTCTAACATTTCATAGAAATTAAATGTAAGATATAAAAAAAGAACAAATACCAAATAACACTAGTCAGAATCAATAAGGTTTTTTTTAAAAAAATTGGACAGCATTTATAGAAGAAAGCGTAAAAAGTTTCCACAACAAAACACAACGTGATATGACCAATTTAACTGAAAAGCGATGGGATATCATTTTACTTAAATAATTATACGAAGCTCGTTTGTCATTAGAAACGTTTCTTAAAAAGGCATATATATATTTTTTAAATATGCGATAATCATAAATAGAATCCCGCCCTGCCGTAGCATTCGGGGAATTGTGGAAGAACAGCCAACGCGAAAAAAATGGCGGCCGAAAGCAAAATAGCCCCCATTACGAGCTGTTCATGCGGCGACACCCCTATTACAGGGGCACTGCCAATAATCAGAGATGCACCCTAAGAGCCAAATCCATCATTACTGTACCCACGACAGGAGCTAGACCCCGCTTACCTATCCGGCGGCTACTCACCTACTTATTCATGGTGCACCCTGGTGGGATTTAATATGTGATAAGCGCAAGTGGAGTTACTCCCGCCCAACTGAAGAACGGAAGCCTCGAAACCTCGGATACTGAGGTCGGAGTTCTAACAAGCATCACCGGCAACGGCCCAACCCGTCCCGAAGGAGGAACGTTCTGTCTTCGGAGTGGGATAACTTAATCCACACCATTACTATGCGCACCAGGGAAGCGAGAACCCGCATACATATCCGGTGGAATAAGGCAGCGAATTCCATGCATGCCAAACATGTGATGTATAAATAAATTTGCAATTAAATTCGGCGATTTAAGAAACCCACTTTTCAAATCTCTTCTAATAAAAAATAATTAGAAATAAATGTAATCAATATTATAAATATTATGGTATCTTGAAAATCGTTTTTATGGTGGCGCCACAATTTCGTAATGCAAATTTAATCGAATTAATCGATTTATTGACATTTGAGTTATGAGAATGTTAAAAAAGTGTATTAACATCGAAATCGCATGAGTGTACAATATTTCAAAACTCCAGCACATCAGGAAGCGAGTTAAAAATGTACAAAATCTATTGCAAAATTCAATCTTTACAAACGCGAAATAAGTCAAGATAAATAAAAGTGTATTTAATGTTTTTTTCCTTTGAACTTTCCGATGTAATCATTCAACGATAAATTTCTAGAGCAACTCTAAAGTTTAGGCACACGCGCAGTTCAACCAACTTTCCGGATCTCTTTACGATCGAATAAACAGAAACTACAGAGTATAGCAATTCCGGTTCTGTCAGCTCACTTTTGTTCGTTTAATGATTTAACTGGTTTTTCATCGTAAGATTAATATTTGTCACACTGTTACAAAAAAAAAAAATCAAAACACGTTTTTCACTTTTAAAAAACTGGTGCAATTCGGACATGACAATTCATTTATTTTAGCTCGTTGGTTCAGCAAAGACTCAATATATTTTTTTATCACAAATATCACAAAAAATCAATTTATCGAATAGGAAAAAAGATGTAGTGAAAAGTATGTTTTTTCGAACAGCAACTAAAAAATACAACTTCTAATAAATTGATGTTAAAAAAAATGTTTTCTTCAAAGATATTATATTTGTTTCAGTTATTACTTTTAATAATATATTAGATTTATTTTCTTTGCTTCAAGAGAAATCAGATTAAATCTCGTCCAGAAAGAAACTTTATCATTTTCTGCAACTCAATTAAAAACGAACTAAGTTCGAATATGGATCAATTATTAATAAAATGTTATTTCCAAGTTATTTCTCTCAATAATATAGTGGACTCCCAATCGGCCTAGTGCTGAGGAAGGATAAGCAGTATCCCAACAACCTCGGATATACCAGAGTTCTAGAAGTGCTCGCTTCCCACAGCCCCATACCATTAAAAACATTCTTTTCATAATAAACCCCCCTTTATTCGTATTTTCTTATCTTTCAGTACGTTTCGATACTTTATGAATCTTTGTTACGTACACTGTAAAAAAAATCCCGTAAAATTTACGGTTTTAAACTGGCAGCTGGGTTGGTTGTGCAAAACCGTAAAAGTTACGAAGTAAATCCGTAGGCACAACGGTTTTTTACCATACAGGAACAAGTTTTTCCCGTAAAAGTTAGGAAGTAATCCGTAGTCACAACGGTTTTTTACCGTATAAAATCAAGTTTTCTCCGTAAAAATTAAGTCATCGAAGTAAGTGACGTCACTTACTGAGTTGAGTTGTTTTTCTCCCTCTGTTCGAGTTGAGTTGAAATGTGCTGATGTGTATTATCAATTAGAAATATTAATTAATCAAGGCTTAATTATTAATTTCAATTAATGTCATTTTTAATTGAACTTACTTGGACGATTTCGATGCAAGATGGTGACAAAACTTCTAACTCCTCTGAGCGGGGATCGAAACCGCGTTCTTAGAAATAAAGGGCAGTCGCTCTAACCACTAGACCATCGGAGACTTCATAAAATGAAGTAAAAATAATCTACTTGAGTTTTAAAGTCACTATAGCTCTAGTGGCGCCACCTAGTGGTGTAAAAATCAACTATTGCCAGAACACGCGTTTTAAGGTTAGCTTTCATGAGTGACAACAGGTTACTGCAACATGTGTAAACAACAGCGGAGATGGGACCCTATTAAAGACATGAAATGAATGCAATAAAATTACATTTAAGAAAAGGGAAAGTTATCGTACGGAAAGCAATACCGTATGACGAAAAATAGAATTTGAACTGACGGTTTTAAACCGTTTATGGCTGGAGCGGAAAACGGTGAAAAACCGTTTTGTTAACAAAACAGCTTTAAACCGTTAAATATACGGAAAAAGTCCGGGAAAAAACGGGTATTTTTTACAGTGTACTGTATTGTGCATTTAAAATATTTATTACTTAAAAGGAATGTCAAAGTATAAAAATAATGTAATATACATTTTAAGATAAATTTTATAATGTCAAACTTAAATGTAGGAAACATGCAGGGTGCTCACTGAAATAAGGCCCCCCCCCTTAACTTCACAACGACGGCAACTATAATCATGAAAGTAGTATCTAGATGTAGTAAAACGTCTATGCGTTATTCGATGAGACCCCTTACAGCACCACCTGGTTGCAAAATCCGGAGTCAGCGTTCCTATCTGGAAAACGGTGCAAAATGGGTACACATTAATACAAAGAATAGAAAGCTTAAAATGCACGTTTGTTTGTTCGCATTTTCCGAAATTGTAACGTCACAAAACGTGGACAAAAGGAGAAAATGTTATTTTTCGGACAAAAAATTGACTTCATTATGCTTTTTTCTGTGGGAGTAATTCAAACAGCAGATGCATGTGACATTTCCGCCAACATTGCAGGACTTTCGATGACGTATTGCTGCTGCCTGTGATAGCGTAC
The DNA here is from genome assembly GCA_013235015.1 of Araneus ventricosus. Classification (NCBI taxonomy): domain Eukaryota; kingdom Metazoa; phylum Arthropoda; class Arachnida; order Araneae; family Araneidae; genus Araneus; species Araneus ventricosus. The sequence continues at coordinate 146,557 of BGPR01000895.1, forward strand.
CCAGCTATATGCTGAAACGTGTGCAAAGTGAAATTTAAAAAAGGGCTCATATCTGTATTTTAGATGACGGCGAGCACATTGAACACCGAAAATTAAGGTATCTTATGAAAACTAATTGTTTTCTCTTTGTAAACCGTTTTGTGAAGTCACAGTTTCGGAAATCGATAATAATCAATTCTGCATTTTGAGCGTTCTGTTCTTAGCGTTAATATGCACAAGGCGTCTTTTTGTACTAAATTAATAACGCTCTACAACTTTGTAATTGATATTTTCCCACCATTTTTGTCGTTTTCGAGATAGGAACTCTAACTCCGGAGTTTTCTACCGAATGGCGCTGTAACACACATAGCGCATAGCCTGCATAATTATGTACTCTGTACAATATGAATACACACACTTTTAAACTAAACAAAACATTAATGCAGAACGTAGGCTTAATTCTTATCAAAATCAATTAAACGTATTTTACTGTTCATTGACAAATTATTATACTATCGTGAAAAGGTAGGCAAAGATGACAGGGTCAGAGATAATTTTAGAGATTCTTTTTCAGTTTTGGAGAAAGAAACATGCCTTAACTTTTTGGAAAATTCCCGAACAAATGATAGCTTCTCCCTCTTAGGCTTCTTCCGCGATGGATTGTCCCCACTGACACGAGCAGATGATATAAGCTGTCCTCACTTCCTCCTCACTAATATAATGTTGTGCCGTCTCAACTATCCAGTACTCAAGTACAGAGGTAGGATAGTCGGGAGTGTTCTGAATTTTGATATGCACCGTATAAGCTTCAGTTTCCAGGTTAATAGATGCGATGTGTCTGTGTGATCAGTCGAACAATCTGAACATTTAGCTCCTGCAGCGATTGGGATAATACTATTCTGTCTTCGAGCAAAATAATCCGAAATTGAGGAAATTGGAAATTTTTATGGGTTTTGAAAATAAACGAGGTGGTAATAACATAGTGATCGGGTCAGTTGCGTCAATTACCCTTCCTTTAACCTACCAGTTTTTGATATATGAATATAAATTCAAAATAGAAATAAAATATAAAGTGAAATGTCAACTTATCGCATTAAAAATATACAAAGAGAAGGCATTGTTATCAAAAAAAAATAATTGACCTCGAAATATTGATGAATCTCCAAGCTTTAGACCTCTTTGAATCAGAAAAGAGCATTTTTTGAAATATGTCTCTCGATCTGTATGTGACAATGACGAATACAAAGCGGAACGAACTAGACAGATGAAATTTGGTATGACCCAGATAGCACGTAAGTTTGCAGCAAGTTTGATTTTGACTTGTCATGGCAAAATTTGACGCGTCAAACTTGAATCGAACTTGTAGCAAGTTCGATGTGACAAGTAGCGCCACCTCTTTGCAAATCAAACTTGCAGCAAGTATGCAAAACAAGCTTCCTGCAAAGACAGCACAAAGAGATAATTATCTTTGTCTCTGTTTAAAAAAAAACATCCGATTTTTAATAGAATCTCCTAGACCGTCCTTGTTTTTGTTAATTCAATAAATCAATGATAATTTGTAGAAAAACCTAACTTTTTTATAAAAAAATTTTTGAAACATTTTCCATCTTTTTACTAAATATATCACTCGCACTTTAAAGAAAACTATATCGCCTTTTTCTTAATGTTGAAATTTTAGCGTTTATAAACAAAATTAAACCGAAAAAACAGTCAATGTTTGCTGAAAAATAAACTTATACATTTTGTCCCATTTTAACGTAATTACTTTTGAACTCTAATTTCATAATTTATTCTACTAGCAAAACGTTGTTATTAGCGAAAATCGTTCTCTCTTTGACTTCAAATCATATTATCAACTCAAAATTTAATGAAATCGAGAAAAAAGTTTAAAATAAAGCGTATAAGAATCGAAGCGACCGATGTATTAGCGAAATCTATCTTCTCCTGTCGTAGCCGAACTGGTCTAGTGGTATCGACCTCTGTCTACTAATCGGTAGGTCGCGAGTTCTATCCCGGGTTGTGTTCGTACTCTGTTTTTGCTATTATTTGCAATGAGTTTGCACGACAAGCTTGTGGCAAACTTGCTGCAAGTTCGTTTCATGGTGACTTCGAAGCTTTCGTTAACTTGCTGCACGCTTGCTGCAAGCTTGCACTCTTGTCATGACAAATTTGTGGTGAACTTGCACTCTTGTCATGACAAATTTGTGGCAAGCTTGCTGCAAACTAAAATTGCTATCTGGGGAGAACCTCTTCAGTAAATTTGCCGATTTCTGTCAAATTTTAGGCGAAATCTGTGCCCGAGAAGCTTGTTTAACCGTCCGTGTACATCTCGATTCGATAACTCAAAAACTAAAGGAACAAGATGGAGAAAATTTAGCATACGGTTTTAGCTTCAAAATTATAGATCTTTATGAAATTAGGACCAATTCCTTCTAGCCGTTGACTGTCTGTCGATTGGTACATTCGTGGTTATATGAACGCGATGACTCAAAAACTCAACAACTTAAATAGATGTTGTTCGTATGTGGTCTCGTAACCAACATTGTAGATTTGTATTAAATTTCGCCAAAAGAAAATTTCAAAAATGCCGATTTGATTTCTTATATTGTACTACGAAGCACAAAATGTTCCAAATTAAGTTAGTATACAAACCAGCGGGAGTGGTCTCCCCTAAACTTTCTCGTATACTCCTAACACATGTAGAGAAAACTAGAATAATAAAAGACGTCAAATAAACTTCCGTCTCAAACCAAAGTTGGAACCACGCGTGGTTTGAAGGATCAAAACAAATTCAAATCCTCTGCTCATTCTTTTGCGCAACAGGACCTGGCGAGACTCCCTAAATGTTTGCTTCCTTACAAAATCACTCCAGAATTTGTTTTTGGCAAACTGCCAAGTTTCGGAGCGTCCCTTCCTAGCACAGGCATTGCCACTAGTAGGCATGCGCAAGGAGTTAGTTTCAAAACTGAACAAGTATGCGATTATACAGACCGACAGACAGTCCACCCTTTGACGGATTTGGCCCAAAATTTTATACGGACCTACATTCATGACGATAAAACTGTGTATAAAATTTTATCCATCTGGCTTTTCAAGTTTTTGAGTTATAGCGTTAGCATGACCCCGAACATACAGACAGACAGACTTCCCGTTGACAGATTTTGTCCAAACTTTGATAGACACCTACAAATTATGTTTAAAGACCACATACCAAATTTCATCCCCGTAGCTCTAATAGTTTTCGAGTTATCGTGTTCACAGACACACACACAGACACACATACAGACACACACACACAGACAGACATAATTCCCAAATTGTGTTTTTCGGTCTCAGGGAGGTCTAAAACGTGGAGATTCGTCAAAATCTCGAGTTCTAATTTTTTGACGATTACAATACTTTCTCTTTGTATACTTCGTATACGAGAAAGTAAAAAGTCGAGGGTAGTAATACTTGGTGGTCGTAATTTACACAGGCCTGCAAAAAAAATACTTTTTGAAAATTGTTTTAATTTTGATGACTGATTTTTATGTTATTTTTGTGCTGATTCTAAAAATGAAATCCATTTATTTCTATCACATAAGGATTTTTTACAAAGTGATTGGATATTTTGAAGAAAACAGTTGAAATCGCGAAATTTTGACATTTCATTTAAATTTCATTAATTCATAAATCCATATTAATTGCATTTATATCCTAGTTCAAGTAATTGTTCAGTATAGGTAGAAAGTTACAAGTCCTTATAGATAATTTTATGTGAAGCGGTGGAAGTAACACTTTTTTACAAGCAGGAGAGGTATCCGGTTCTAACTGACTTTCTCTGTCTTTAATATTGTTTTTAATAGACAATTTATAGATTCAGAGGAATATTCTGGATTGAAATAGTTTCTTCTTTCTTGTTTGGTAGTTTAATCCACCAATTTACTATTTAAGTCTATAAATATATTTATCGAACTCATATAAATAATACTTTTTTTGTCCGAAATGTACTAAATTCGTAAAAAAACAGATTGCGATTTGTGATGAAACTGTACGTGATGGAATTTTTTCATTATTTTTCCAGTAATCAGCATCCAAAAAACTATAGAAAACACCACTTGCTTTGCCGACAATTTTTTCATCGCAGACCTGTGTTATTGGACCCATTTCAAAAATTAATTTTAAAAAATCCCTATGATGCAGCAACTTTGGTTTTCAATCAGGTAACGCGCCATTACGGCACATCAAATCTGCGCAATCTAACGCAAGTGTCAAAATGGCTATCAGGCAGCAGAAGCCACGTCTATGGTTAGACGAAAGCTAATCAGTTGTATCAGTTCAAAGAATTATTCGGTTAGGGTATCTAAATTGTCGGTCTCCAAGTAAAAACTTCATCAAGCGCTGTTATGAGAAATTAAAGGGAACAGAAATGTGCATCAGTGAGTGATGAATATCTAAAGAAACAAAAAAGTGAGAAAATCTAAAAAGACAAAGAATAATAGAAGCAATTCAATTGGTGTGCGCAAGTGCAGCATCATACAGGAAAAAATTGCAATAGTACAAAATAGATAAAAATATTTAAAAAAGTAATTAAAAATGTGGAAAGGTACAAAATAATACTAGACAACGACAAGAAGTAAGAATCTGGTGAATGACTTCATCAGAGGCCAGACATTCATGCAGATTCAAAATGGAATAGGTTTTCTGTAGAGGAAAAAGACTTTAAGGTCTAATATTTTATAAATTCCTCTTTTGGCCTGAACCTAAACCAGGAAATATTGGAAAGAAAAACATTTATCCACAAAGAAGAAATAAAGATAATAAGATTTTAATCCCTTCTCTTCAAACTTAGTTCTGGAGATTGTATTTATTTCTTCTTTGTGGATAAATGTTTTTCTTTCCAATATTTCCTGGTTTAGGTTCAGGCCAAAAGAGGAATTTATAAAATATTAGACCTTAAAGTCTTTTTCCTCTACAGAAAACCTATTCCATTTTGAATCTGCATGAATGTCTGGCCTCTGATGAAGTCATTCACCAGATTCTTACTTCTTGTCGTTGTCTAGTATTATTTTGTACCTTTCCACATTTTTAATTACTTTTTTAAATATTTTTATCCATCAGTGAGTGACATTTTCACTCCTTAATTGCTCATGCCAACGTTTAAGGGAGTTCTTACTTGGATACCGACAATTCCCTCTAACCAAATAATTCTTTGAACTGTTACAATTCATCTGTTTTTGTGGAACTAGACACGTGTTAGATGTGCCGACTGCTGCATGGTAGCCATTTCGACACTTGCGTTGGATTGCGTAGATTTAGTGCACCGTAACGGAGCGTTACCTACCTGAAAAAAACTTTTTCATCTACTCCCTCATTTAAAAAAACGAAATTGCTACATTATAGGTTCTTTTTTTTAATTTTTGAAATGGGTCCAATAATCAATGATCACCCTGCATTTAGATATCCCAAACTGACGAGCAGGCTTTTATAATTCAAACTTTTCTTTTCAAAAGAATTTTAAACATATTTTTCGGCTCATTTTGTCTTTTCTTTCCGTAAGTAAGAGGGTTATTTAAATCCGTTATTTAATCTTTTTCCGGCATATCTTTTTCTCCAATTAATGACCTACTTGTGACATTAATAAATTGGTTGTAATAAGCATTACAATGACACGGCGCAAGGAGTAGGAACAGACTAATGAAAACTGATTGTTTTCTGTATGAAGGAGAGTAGCTAATTAGACCTCCCACATGCAGTTTACGGGGAGAGGAAAAAAACATCTGAACAACTTTCAAACATCTACTGTAGAATAGAGCTTTATTATTTGAAATCAGGCGAAGCTGCAATTTGGGAAGTAGTTACTTGGAGGCTAATTTTTTCAACGTTTTCTGATTCTTTGAATATGAATACAACGAATAAGTTAATGACAAATACGTCAACGATTATTTTCACCTTGTGTCGTAAAAATAATTAAACATTTAAAACAATTCTAAATGAAATTTAAACACTCTGCAGATATTCTTTCTACAGAGAAATTATAAGATCTGTACCTATTAATAGGCACTATTATATTGGATGGGTACCATTGGTGATCGTATAGTTTTTATTTATAATTACACAATAAAATACAATTTATATTTCATCCTTATTTTCGAACCTACCTTTCAGGTATCTGCATGTTGGGCTGCTAAAAATAAACCTGAAAACACATAATAAGTACTGCGTTGTAAATGAGACAAATTCAATTAGTTTTGACTTTAAATATTTTTTATTTTACCAATTTTAAATAGATAATTTTTCACTGCCAAATAAAAATATATATGATTATTATTTAGATGCACAAAAAATAGAATACACATTCAACAGACAAAAATGCAGTAGCTACCACAAATATTATTAATAATAAAAAAGAAGAAATCTCTGCAGACTCATTCACCCACTATGACGATTATTACAACATCAAAACATCTTCAATCCCCGAACGAAGTTCATAGATGAAATATAACTGAAAATTCTGTTACTGTGTGACACACCTAGCAGAATTTGCAGATAATAGCTGTAATTAGATGCACTCGTTTACTTCACACTGCTGTAGCAAATATAAACGATGTTGTAGATTCACTCCACGACAGGACGTTGAAGAGGTAAAATCTTAAAAAGAGTTAAACTCATAATTTAAATGCAGAAAAACGGAATTCACATATCAACATATTGAAGTAAAACACATGATGGATGTAGCTGGCTGACGACAATACACAACCGTTGACTTTTGAAATTGTAGAAAATTTCTCATTGTTGTTCAGTGAAGCAATTTTACGAATCGGTTACTGCACTTCATTTCGGCATTTCTTTGTTTCCATACAGTTTTAGAAATCACAGAAGCACACACGCTCAAAAATCGTTGAACATATTGTCATCGTTCTTACGCAGAACTTGTCTTTCTATCAGCTACATCTGATAATAATGATACTGGCAACAGCTTCAAGCATACTTCAAGTAGAGTTTTTAACGGAAAAAATTTTCGTTAAGGACAGGTGGGAACAGGTCCCGAGAGCCGATAACAGCCCTCGGGCCTACAGCTGCCGGCTCAAACGTCTGTGTCACTTGAATCACAGTTAAAAAAGGAACAAAGAAAACCGCTTCCAGAGAGACGCTATCTACTGTTCACACCGAAATTCCTCCGCGGAACAAGATGTCGGGGAAATAGTCCCATTGAAATAATTTGATTTAAAATTAATAAAGTTAAGAAATTGAATTAAACAACAACAAAAGTTAAGACAATTAATAATTAAGTTAATTACCAAGTAAATACTTAAGAAAAATTTAGATTTTAAGTAAAACTGCCAAAAATACCCGTTTGAATTTCAAAAGTTTCCCAAGTTGCCACACAATGCTAACTAAATTTTTGTGGCAAAGATTTAAATATTTAAAAATGTTGAGAAAGCCGAAAAATAGATGTAGATGCAATTTTTGCAATCTAACAGAAATTATCTTCGAAATGAAATTATCTAGAAGTTTGAAGAAATAATATTTTTCGCACCTTTTCTCTCACAACTAATCTTCGTGTCATATTTAGATATTCTTTTGATAGATTGGGCAATTCAAAGATAGTATTCTATATAAAGGGTTATCCAAAACAATTGCACCGATTACTATGGCTATTTATTTTTTAGAAACAACGATAGGCAGAAAAATTGGAACAAAATACAAGAAAGCTAAATGTTCTGTTTGTGCACGCAGTATTTGCATTACGTGATTTCAATTGGTTGTATATAGGTAAACTTCCATGAAATTATCCATTTCATGTCAGATACTGTGAAACATGTTCTCAGTCACTGACACGTGTTAGAAAACCTCATGCACTTTCTGTATGTGGCTATCGAAATCTTCCAAAATTACTTCTTGTGTCTCCATTTCATTGGTATAAGTCGTTGGAGAGTTTTCATATGGCACTACCACACAGATGTTGCCAGTCTGACCAAAGAAATTCACATAGGGTAATTATTACGTACTCAAACACATCTTTAAGCTTCCTTCTGTATGTTGTTTCAAATTCTTTTCTTCCCGTCGTTGTGTCTAAGAAAGTTATAGCCATTTTTAATTGGCGCAAGTGTTTTGAATAATCTTGTATATTATTTAAAAAGAAGTGGAGGATGAGAGCCTGCGACAAAGTCTCGGAGTGAGAATCGTAGGGGTAGTAGGTTCGAACACCCATTCCAAGGGTTCACCGAGTAAGTATGCGTAGCGGAAGCAAAAGCACATCAGGCTAAACATTCTCACCCAGGTAGAGCATGGAAGCACGGAGAAGGGACACCAACTGCATTGACGTCCTCGTCATCAGGC
>BGPR01000895.1:154867-173106 GCA_013235015.1 Araneus ventricosus
CTTCGTGTCATATTTAGATATTCTTTTGATAGATTGGGCAATTCAAAGATAGTATTCTATATAAAGGGTTATCCAAAACAATTGCACCGATTACTATGGCTATTTATTTTTTAGAAACAACGATAGGCAGAAAAATTGGAACAAAATACAAGAAAGCTAAATGTTCTGTTTGTGCACGCAGTATTTGCATTACGTGATTTCAATTGGTTGTATATAGGTAAACTTCCATGAAATTATCCATTTCATGTCAGATACTGTGAAACATGTTCTCAGTCACTGACACGTGTTAGAAAACCTCATGCACTTTCTGTATGTGGCTATCGAAATCTTCCAAAATTACTTCTTGTGTCTCCATTTCATTGGTATAAGTCGTTGGAGAGTTTTCATATGGCACTACCACACAGATGTTGCCAGTCTGACCAAAGAAATTCACATAGGGTAATTATTACGTACTCAAACACATCTTTAAGCTTCCTTCTGTATGTTGTTTCAAATTCTTTTCTTCCCGTCGTTGTGTCTAAGAAAGTTATAGCCATTTTTAATTGGCGCAAGTGTTTTGAATAATCTTGTATATTATTTAAAAAGAAGTGGAGGATGAGAGCCTGCGACAAAGTCTCGGAGTGAGAATCGTAGGGGTAGTAGGTTCGAACACCCATTCCAAGGGTTCACCGAGTAAGTATGCGTAGCGGAAGCAAAAGCACATCAGGCTAAACATTCTCACCCAGGTAGAGCATGGAAGCACGGAGAAGGGACACCAACTGCATTGACGTCCTCGTCATCAGGCAAAACATTCTCACCCAGGCAGAGCATGGAAGCACGGAGAAGGGACACCAACTGCATTGACGTCCTCGTCATCAGGCTAAACATTCTCACCCAGGTAGAGCATGGAAGCATGGAGAAGGTACACCAACTGCAATGACGTCCTCGTCATCAGCAAAACATTCTCACCCAGGCAGAGCATGGAGGCACGGAGAAGGGACACCAACTGCAATGACGACCTCGTCATCTGACCTTGGGTGAGGTTTACAGTATTTCCCCCAAAATAATCCTCATTAGTTTTAAAAACGTATGCTAATATAATGAAAAATTAAAATGTTTAAAATATTTTTAGACATGTTTTGAGTACGAATAGTTTTTATGAGATAGATTTAAGCTGGGATTAATATGTTATCTTTCATTTTTGAAAATGAACACTGCTGGCACTTCTTTTCAATGCATTTGTAATGACATCAAATTTGTTTGTGCTTTAATCTATGTAAATAAACGCGGAAATTCTTAAATAGTTTGAACACTTTCAAAAATCCAAACCATTGAATAGATTTTCTTCAAGTTTTGTTCAAAAGCAAAATGAAGCACTAGAAAGGATCTGTAAAGCTTTCTTGACAATTAATCAAATGGTTCATTTCTATTATTAATTAAAATCTATGTTTCCAGATTTAGAAAATATTTGTAGTTAGTGTTGTCATTCCTACTAAATAAAAATACTATAGATATTTTGAATCATTTTATGTCTTTACCTCCAAGTTTCCAATTTTAAATTAAATTTTGTATCACCCTTTAAAAATTGTTTTTAACTTGCGGGAAAATTTGTCTTTCGACTGTTATTTTAAAAATCTTTTTGTGCAGTCTGTCATTTTTCGAGAAGCTACGGGGCTCAAGTGATAGATACAGGTGGGTGACAGAAAAATGCGAACATTTAAGGATTTGCACATTTTTTCTAGTATCTCCGGAAAAGCTGAATGGATTTTCTTTACATGGTCGAAGTTCAAAGAAAATCGCATCCAGCCTTTCGGGAGAAATTCGAAAAAATGTGCAAATCCTTAAGTGTTCGCATTTTTCTGTCACCCACCTGCATTTTGAAAAGCTAGTGCATTACCAAATCAAAATTAAACGCGAAAATGTTTTCATTCCGAGCAACGTCTCATATATCAACTGGTATGATAATAAGCTGATGTATAGGTAGAAAATACGAATGTACGCCTTTCATCTACATATAAGATCATAAATCAATACGAATGTACGCCTTTCACCTACATATAAGAACATAAATCAATACGAATGTACGTCTTTCACCTACTCACCTACATATAAGATCATAAATCAATACGAATGTACGCCTTTCACCTACATATAAGATCATAAATCAGTACGAATGTACGTCTTTCCTCTACATATAAGATCATAAATCAATAAAACAATTGCCATAAAATAGTTTATACTTTGGGATTTTTTCCACTCATGTAAACTTTATTTGTCGTTAAAATAATTCATTTCTTGATGATATAATATGTAAACATTTGGCTTTTATTTAAATTAATTAACATCAATCATGGAGAAGGATTTAATTAAAAACATCTACCCTGAAAAATCATATATCTGCTAACATTTCTGTCCCAGGAATACTTGAAATATTTGGAATTCTCCATGGAAATCCATCAAACTGAATGTCCAACGCACGCGATTCCGCCTTCAATCGAACGTGCTGTCCGAAACAATCTTTTCCAATCAAATGATGATGACTGATGTGTTTTTCTAATCGTTCAGAGAAAAGCGTCTTAGAATATTTTGGTTATCCATTTTGAATTCGGAACAGATTCGGAGTTCACTTTGAATAAATTGTGACCAATAAGAAAATATAAATCGTCAATAAATGCAATTTATTCTACCTGATATTTATTCTTCTGTATCAGAAAATTCAAGATTCTGGAATGTAGTGTCAAGTTATAACTGAAAGGAAAAATCGAATTGCAGATAAAGTAGAAATTCATTCAAAATCTTGAATTTTCTGGAGCGTAGAAAGAATACAAACCCTCTTGAGAAATACAACAAATGTTATGTCGCAAGGAGTTAAATATGCTTTTATCAAAATTTAATTCAACTTTTTAGTATTAACATTAGTTATCATCGTTGGATTGGAAGCATCTCAACATTGAATATTTGAGAACTCAGCTGTTAAAACTCTTTAAGAATTTAAGCATTCCTCCTTAAAATATGTTTAGAAGTCTTTATATGGGAAGGTTTGGCTTAAAGCCCACGTCGGTTATTTAGACAACGAATGCGCAGGCCAATTTGCCAAAGAAGCCATCACAAAAGGCGAACCTTTCCTTCTACCTAAGATACTTTCCTACCTGAAATCTGAGATTAAGTCAGCTGCTTTAAGCATCTGGAAAGACAACTGGGATAACGGAGAAACTGGCCACAGTTCACACGATATAGTGCCTAGGGTTTCAAACAAGCCAGTAGGATGGAATAGAGAGGAGATAATGTTCGTTACAGGACACGGGCCTTTCCCTTCATACCTTCATCGCTTCAACCGGCGAACACATGACAATTGCTCGTGCGGAGAAAAAAGAGATCCAATGCACTATGCCACAAAATGTCGGTTTACCTTCTCCTGGAATTTCCAAACTCCAACAGTGTCACTTGAATTTCAGTGGTTGAAAAACATTCTCACGAACGACTTATCAAGAACCCGACTTCCACTCCTAATGCGTTTCATATGTGATGAGAACAATATCATTGTAGAGGATAATAATTGAGCACTCATCCACCCAGACTGACACACACTTCCGGCTACTTATGAACTTTTTTCCCTCTACGTATTTTTTTCTATTTTGTATTGTTTTCTATGTTGTTCTGCCCAGTGTATGTTTCTTTTCCATTTTTATTTGTTTTTGTACCTGTTACTCGTTTTTGTCCTTTCTCAAAAAAATAAAATTCACCTCCATCCATCCAAACCGGAAAAGAGCCTCTAAACACGGGGTGTAATGTAATATATGGGAAGGTTGCCGTATTTGGACATTCTATAAAGCACCGTGATAAAGAAGTAGTAGTAGCAAGTAGTATGTTGCTTATTTATCTTCGAAACAATGTAATTAAATTTTGATAATACACTTTTAAAGTAGATTAGTTTAGTTATATTAACGGGCCGTTTTGAAGCAGCACAAAGGCTATTTTGGGACGGACCTCGTAATTTTGAGTCGCGGTCAGACGACGAAGAACTACACCTGAGCTGTCTCCCTCTCCAAACTTCCGCACCATTCCAACGGGAAAACGTTTGGGCCCCCTACGTATGATTTATGCCCACATTCATGGCGGATCTTCAGAGGAATCGACTTAAAAGTAGAAAAAATAGCTTTAAAAATTGTTTGATCTCGTCCATTTGAGGAAACTGGTTGACTAGATGGAACAACTGGTTTCCCGAACTGGACAACCAATTTCTTTAAGCGCAATTAAAGCCAAATTATTTTTTCCATTCTCCAATTCATATCAGTATGAACCAAAGTTTGAGATTTTATGCACTGTATCATTTCTTGTTCTTCCTTTCTTTCCTCACATATGATACAAAGCTACATAACCTTAATTATGAGCAAAATTTGATGTCTTTAATGTTCTTAAATTGTTCTTTTCCCTCGGCTTTTTTCACTTCCAATTTATGAGGACAACCAGTGACTACAGATGCCATCTGGGATATTGCTCTAGTTCAAGATAATGTTCCACTGATTTGAACAGTTCAGTTTAGGCAACCCTTTGTGGTCCAATTTAATCAACTTTAAAATAAAAACAAATCAAAAGAATTCCCCTAACTTTATCTTTGAATTATTTTATTCGGATTATTGTGGCCAAACAAGTTTCCTATCTGCGGATGTAATAAAGTATTTTATTACTTACTTTAAAACTGTGTAAGATCTAATAATTGTTTTCTGAAATATTTAATTGATGTTATCTAAATTTAGACAATTGTTCTCTAACTGAAACCATTTAGCGCTTTCTCTTTAAAATAATTTCATACACCACATTTACATTTTTTGCACCATAATTTTCCTATTTTATGGTCTAAATATTTAATAGAATTGCTGATGTCAGTCCACTCTAGGCAGCGATCCAAATTCGGAACCTTCCCCTAAAATATGCGCGTTTTAAAGTATGAAGTAAAAAACCAATGTATATCAATAATATTTCTCTTCGGAGTATTCGCCATGTTCAGTGCCGTATTCTGTGAATGCCTTTTATCATTTTTGCAACTCTATTATTTATTGAAAGTGGTTTCATTGTCGAAAATCGTATAAACAAAGGAAAATAGGCGCCATTATCTTGACATCATTTCTGGGAAATTAAATTAGAAACAGATTTAAGACTCTATGAAAAGCTCTTTTACATAAAATTATTTATAAATATCTCTTGAATGTTTAAGCACGAATCATTTTCGTTATTTCCAGTAGTGACACTAATATTAGTCGCAAAATTTTAAAATCACTTCAAAATTTATTCCGAGTATAAGTTTAATTTAGAATTCCGTGCATTTAATTGCTTGTGTCTCCAATGTCAATATAGCTTTTTATACATTTATAAATATTTTTGAAATGATAGCCCTCTTACTCGAAAATTACATTTTTGTGCTTATATTTTCGCTTTAAAACACCAGTATTTAATATATGTATCAAATTATTATTTAAAAGTTCGTCGAGAAAATAAAAAGCTTTTAACAATTGTTTTTTCTGAAAAGAAAGAGTTCCAGATTTTACTAGTACTCAAATAGTATATCTTGTTGACGTCACAAAATTTGCAGCTATCGAACTGAAATTCATTTCTACAAATGTAAACTATTTTGTAAATCATATATTTGAAAAGAAGTTTATTATGATATTTCAGATGTTTGTTTAATATGACTATGCAAAAATGCAACTTTGTGTTTCAATAACTTAGAGTTATTTTTTTACGAGCTTAGAGTTTTAGTACTCAAATTATATGCGTTAAAGATATCATCTATTTGTTGCAAAGCCAAATAACTATTTGTTTACTATCTTAACGTTTAAGTTTATTATCGTAACGTTTATTTTTAATTTTTCATTTAGATATAAAGTAATAATTTTATACCAATGAAAACGCAAACTTATATTTTTTAAGAATATTGCATTGCAAATTTAAATTGGACAAATATGTGTACTAAAAAGAAATTAATTTTGAACATTTTGTATTCGGAACGCATAATTGCCTCAGCATTATCCTCGTGTTTAAAATATGTCAAATGATGCGTTTCCACTTGCTACAGCTGTAGAATAAGGTGAAACTAACAGAAAGCAAAGCTTTTCTTGAAACACAAAATTTTAAATAACGCGTTTGATCGAATTTCATATTGAACATTATTCATGATAAAATAATTCAAAATGTGTTTTTTCCACTTCCTGGGAAAAAAAATTCAAGATGAAAAAACACAAAGCGTTTCATTCCTATGTCAAAAGTCTTGCTTTCCTTCTAAACTCTCCGAATATCCGAAGAATAAAACAAAATGGGTTGAGTTTGCTATGCATTTTATTCTCCGGTAACCCAACAGATTTATGTACGAGGCGTGTCCGGAAAGTAAGCACCGTTTCATTCTACCGTCACTGCAGCGCTAGTGTCGCAGTTCCGTGCATGGGCACACGTGTCTCTGGTTCATGTCTGACCACTGACGCCATTACAGCAGGATTGTGTTGTGTTTACAGGTGTTACTGAGCGTTCAAAATGTTTAAGACGATTTCCGATCCTGCCGACTGTGAAGTGCGGTTTTTGAACGCAAAGAATGTTAAGCCAGCTGAAATTCATCGTCAACTTGTAGAGATTTATGGTGAAAATGTAATGACTGATGGGATGGTTAGAAAGTGGGTTCGACAATTCAATGGTGGACGCACCAATGTTCATGACGAAGCACGGAGTGGGCGACCTTCTGTTGTCATTGATGGTTTGGTTGCAAAAGTGAATGAGAAAATTCGTGAAAACAGTTGGTTCACAATAAGAATGCTTTGTGATAAGTTTCAACAAATTTCAAAAACTGTTTTGCATGAGTTTGTCACAAATCGCTTAAATTATCGCAAATTGTGTTCCCGTTGGGTTCCGAAAATGCCTACAGATGTCCACAAAACGAAGGGGCTTGGCAGTGCTGTGACATTTCTTACCCGATACAGTGAAGAGGGCAATGAATTCCTAAACAAAATTGTGACCGGTGATGAAACTTGTCACGCCGCCCCAGAATCCAAACAATAGTCGATGAATTTCAGCTGGCTTAACATTCTTTGCGTTCAAAAACCGTACTACAGAGCGCACTTCACAGTCGGCGGGATCGGAAATCGTCTTAAACATTTTGAACGCTCACTAACACCTGTAAACATAACACAATCCTGCTGTAATGGCGTCAGTGGAGAGACAATGAACCAGAGACACGTGTGCACATGCACGGAACTGCGACACTAGCGCTGCGATGGCGGTAGAACGAAACGGTTCTTACTTTCCAGGCACGCCTCGTATATGAGACAGGGTAAACCTTTTCTCAATTGCTTATGTCATCTACATACGACAGATGCAAGTTACAACGTTTATTTTTTAATTTTTTCATTTAGATATAAAGTAATAATTTTATACCAATGAAAACGCACACATATTTTCTAAGAATATTGCATTGCAAATTTAAATTGGATAAATATGTGTAGTGAAAAGAAATTAATTTTGAATAGTTTGTAATCGGAACGCATAATTGCCTCAGCATCATCCTCGTGTTTAAAATTTGTCAAATGATGCGTTTCCATTTTCTACAGCTGTAGAATAAGGTGAAATTAATTGTAGAAAGAAAACCTTTTCTTGAAATATAAAATTTTATAATAAAGCATTTGATCGAATTTCATATTAAACATTATTCATGATAAAATCATCCAAAATGTGTTTTGTTAACTTCTTCGGGAAAAAATTCAAGATGAAAAAACACAAAGCGTTTCATTCCTATGTCAAAAGTCTTGCTTTCCTTCTAAACTCTCCGAATATCCAAAGAATAAGGCAAAATGGTATGATTTTGCTATGCATTTTATTCCCCGAGAACCCAACACATTTATGTATATGAGACAGGGTAAACCTTTTCCCAATTGCTTATGTCGTCTACATACGACAGATGCAAGTTACAACGGCAGCTATAAGTGACGTAATCATTACGATAAATAGATAAGGATACTCTTTCTGTGTATTTTTCTGTCTGGCTCGTTTATTTGGAAGACTGATACCCTACTGGACTGTAAGTGCACATTTCACATTTTATTCAAATGACATGGCGCCTTTATAAATGTAGTTTTCTTAGTTCATGATTTATTAAAACATGAGATAAGTCAGCATTTGAAAAGCACAGAATAGAAGGTAAATAAACTTTTATTTGACCAATAATTCAAAGTTCTAGAAGATTCGATGGATATTGATCCATTATACGCCAAAACTCTATTGATTCACTTATTCAAAAAACAACAACAACATTAATATTAGCACATGAATGAAAACGCTATTTCTGAAATTTTTTAATTAAACTGATTAATTAACTTTTAATTAGATTTAATTATCTTTTTAATTAGAAAAATGATTTTCATTAGATTTGTGCCTTTTATAGCAGTCATCTCAACATTCTGATGCAATAATCAAAGCTAAAAATTGTACTGTTTAAGTGAAAATAAAAATAAAACAAGCGTCCTAAAAAAGGGATAATGGTGGATAATGGATTAAGGATAAATTCTCAATTTAATGCGTACATTTCTCAGTTGTAAATTAGTAAAATCATGAGAACAATAAATAAAACATTCAAAAACGCCCTTTTATTCGAACAGAATGCTCCGAAAATGTGCATACACTTTTAATATATATTACATAATTATCGATATCATACATGAATGTTTGATACTCAAATTAATTAATTCAAATGAAAAGTCTTTTATCGGAAGTACTTGAAATTTTGTCTATTGCTGTCCAGGAACTGCTGGTAGTTCTGATTAATACAAATGTAAACATGGAGAAATAAATGAATTGGTATTTGTCCGCATTTCCTTTCAATGGTTACTTTTAAATCGTTTCGAGAAGCTGTTCTTTAGCTATAATAAGTATGTTTTAAGTGTTTTCACACACATAAAACAAAGAAACCTCGGATCTTGATTTGGTGGTCATATGGTAACTGAAATTTACCTTATTCATCTGTTCAGTAGGATTCTGACACAGAACAGAACGCTGTCCCTTACCCCCGTACCCGTGACCAGACCGGTCACTGAACGGTTTGATGGGCAAGACACTGGAATTTTATTTAAGAAAAAGAAAAACAAAATAGACAAAAAGAGGGAAATATATACACTATGTACAGCACAGGCATTTTCACTTTTACACTATTAGTTCGTAATAGTCTTCTTTTCTTTGGATGTTGAAATACCTTTCTTTTATTTGAAGGTGGAATGTCCGGTGATTGAGCTACTTAGTTCAGCTCGCTGGGATGTTGAAGGCTAGGGAGGCCGGAAAAGATCTCTGTTTTCGCTAATGAATATGATGATCCCACGAATTCTCTGCCTGGATACGAGGTTATTAGCGACCCTTTTCAGCCATTCTTGTTCGAAGTTTGGCGCTGGCTTCCTCATATGCCAAGACACTGTATAGATACACTCCGTGGCATAGTGAAGTGCCGTGCCAATTCCACCACAACTGCAATAATCGCTGTCAGACAGGTGAAATCTTTTGAGGTAGGCAGGGAAAGGTCCATGTTGAGAGAAGAAGATAACATCCTCTCTAATCCAGTTAGTGGGACGGAGACTGACTGAGGGGATGATGTTATAGATTTTTCTGCTTGTATCGCCATTCTTCCAAGAGGTTTGCCACTCCTCAAGCATCCTTTTCCGGAGGAGGCCTTTTATGTGCGGTTTAGGAAGCTTAGTATATGAATAGGGTTGCCCATGTTGTGTTGCGTCTTTTGCCAGTTGGTCTGCTCTCTCATTGCCTATATTGCCTGCATGCGCTATAACCCAAGAGACTTTTATTCTTGGATTTGAAAGGAGGATTTTGAAAATTTTTCTTGCTGTTTCGTTTGTGCTCTTTGAATTGGAGGATGCCATGATACTTGCTCTATTGTCTACGTGTATTTTAGAGGTATTGTGGTTTGGCAGATGAGATGCGTATATTACTGCTTCGTGAAGTGCAGTTAGTTCAGCTTGAAATACGGTGTTGTTGTCGTTGAGTTTAGCAGATCACTGGTAGACCCAGATGTCATTGGTCAAGACGCAGAAGGCAGCTCCAACTCCGTGTTCGCTTTTCGAGCCATCTGTGAAAATATTTATAATGTCTTTTCGGGCTATATATGCTTCTCCGTCAAGAGAGATTTGGTTCGGTTTGAGGTGTTCTGAAGGATGAGTGGACCAGCCTGTTGCCTTCATCTCCAGGTCATGGGGTTGGGTATCTGTAATGAAAGGGGGAAGAGGGATTCTTAGGCGATAAAATGAAGTAAACCTGGCTTCGAACTGTCATTGCATGTGTAGGGGAGGGATGCCGAGTATAGTTTGTAACGCTGCCGTTGGGGTGGTGCGATAAGCTCCCGATATATGGAGTAGGAATGGCCTTTGAATCGAAGAAAGTTTCCTCTTCATTTTGAATGTTGGATTTAGACACCAAGCTGAAGATCCGTGGGCCAGCATTCTCTCAATAACCGTTTTATAGAGAGTCCATCTGTGTATCTGAGAGATTCCCCAATTGCCACCTGCGATTCTTTTGAGGTTTTTTTGCATTTTGATGGCTTTATCTCCTTGCTTATTAATGTGCTCTAGCCAGTTGAGTCGATCATCAACGTGAATCCCTAGGTACTTAAAAGATTTAACTCTATTTATTTTATACCCGTTCCATGTGATCTTGGGACTTCTTACCATTTTGCTGAATAAGATATAATTTGTTTTTTCTGTTGAAATGGCAAGTTCATTTTCTGAGCACCAGGAGCTGAATTGGGTTATTGCACGTTGCGTGTCTTCTACAAGGCTTTTATTTGTATCCGCTTTAATGACTAGCACAAAATCATCTGCGAAGGCTTGCATATGAACGTTATCTGGCCAGACTTGATTGAGTATTTCGTTGGCTACGAGGTTCCACAGGGCCGGGCCACTGCACGAACCTTGAGGGCAGCCTTGCTTTTGTTACTTTGTGGCCCTACCTTGTGGGGTCAGTAGTGTCACTTTTCTATTTTGAAGAAGGCTGTGAAAGAATCTATTTATGTTACTTGTGCAAGCGCTGGCGTCCAAAGTCTTAAGTATGGCTCGATGTTGCAAATTGTCAAAGGCTCCCTTGATGCCAATAGAGAGCACTAAGACATGCTTGCCATCTCTTCTTGCTGTTTTAATATTTCTTAGTAGTTTGTTGGTGGCAGTATCCACAGACTTGCCTTCTCTGAAGCCATGCTGTCGGTCGTTCAGGCTGTTGGTGGACTCCAGATGATAAGTCAGCCTCTGAGTCATAAGTTTCTCCAACACCTCCCTACTGTCTGTAAGAGTGAAATAGGACGATAAGAGGAGGCCAGCCGCTGGTCTTTTCCTCCTTTCTGGAATAAGATAATATTTCCTATTTTCAAGGAATCCAGGAAGCAGCTTAGATGCAGGCACTTGTTGAAGAGGGTTGGAAAGATATTATTGAAGCGCTTACACAGACAAACTCACAAAAACACCCAACTTCCCACGTCACGAAGCAAAGTTCTTAATTTTTGTACGCTTTATTAATTATTTGTGCAATTGTTATTCAAGATGAGCTCATCTCTTTTGGTACTTTGTGCATGTCAAGGATTGAGGAACATTGCTGTAAGTTTGTTTAATGCCGAAACAGATTCATGTTAATATTCCTCTTAGCACAAGTTATTTTGCGATATCTCCAAGTATTTAAGATGGTTTCAAAATATTCTGAAAGTCGCATAACATAGTAAAGCTATCGTATGAATATTGTACAGCATATTGTGCTAATAGGCGTGTCTTTCAGTAATTCTAAGAATACACCCAAGTTTCTTAGACCTCTACTAACTATTATTGCTAGAGGAACTTTCTAATGAGATTTATATCCTTTTTCTATTTATACACCGCTTCCTACGTCTTCCATTGTTGGAATGCCCCCCCCCATGCGTATCCTTTTTTGACCATATGTATGTCTCGTGGTTAATTTACTTCGCTTTCCTTCATTGTTTCAAATCGTCGACTTTTCAAAAAAAGTTTTCAAGTTTGGAAACAAAAGAAACTCCACATGGTCAAATGTGGAGAGTTGCGATGTGTTACTACTCTTTTCAGAAAAAATATTTCTACGTTTTAACAATACAAGAACTGCTAACCAGCTGCGAAACAATTTGTTTTGTTCGTCAGTCAAGATTCAAGGCGAAAAGTTTGCTGCAACGCGATGTGACTCCAGATTATCAGGCCAAATAATGTGAAATGAGTTTTTACTAAAGCCTAGGCATTTATCCCATGATTTGCACTAATCAAAGCATGTACTTCCACATCGTCAAGAACGCCCGTTGTTGTGGAAGGGAACCCAGTTTTCGGATCGTCTTTGATAAATGTGTTGCCTGATTATGTTAGTTCATAGATTCGACTAAAACAAATTTCCCTTCATACGCTTGTTGGAACATCTTCAAGGTTACAGTTAAGCGTTTTGCTAATTTTAGGCAAATTTTGACAAAAACTCTTTGATCTTACAGTGTCGAAATGTAAATAATTGTTAAACACTCAAAATACTAGTTTACTGAATAAGTCATAAAACAGTGACTAAATGATGTTGCATTCTCGAAAAAAGTACTGGTTGAAGCTTAAGGCTAATACCACACAGCGCCGGTACAAAGGGGTTAATAGGTTCACGTGATAACGATATAATTAAAAAGTTTGGTTTCTTTTTGGACTGAACTTTTACAAGAGATTTCTTTTGTATATGCTTTTTTCAGCATAAATATAAAATTTTCACTGACTTCTTACCAATTTAATCGTAATTATTCCAAAGATCACATTTACTTGTCGTGAGTGATTTAGTTATTTCCCAAACACACGAAAGGACCATTCGATTTAAATTTATAGTAGAAGTAAAGGTCATTTAAAACAACGGATTCATACAACACAGTTAAAAATTAATCACTCGTTTTCCCAGTCGATTTTTAGAAGTCATTCACAAAGATATCTGCAGATTCAAACAGATATAAATAAAAGAATGTAACGACATACTATTGATACTGTTAGAAAGAAGATCTTCAGTCACTGAAAACAGTTGAATTAGAAAAGGTCAAAAGTTGCAATTATTTCTGGTGCCGCGCTTATAATATTTTCTTTAGGCTAGAAATAAAATGTCAACAAAGTCTGATAACTAATATTAATTAAATGCCATTCACACACATCTGTTGAAAGAAAGTACTTTTATTTTTTCGAAATGATAAATTGTGTCTAGAGTTTTTTAATTGGCTAATAATAAGAGATCTCGATAATTTATATGCTAGCCATATCCATGAGAGAAAAATTGAATGATTGATAAAGGATTGCTTCATGACTGATAAAAGATTGTAGCAAATCGAAGGAAGAGAAGGAATAAATAACATGTAACAAAATAAAATCTTGCTTCAATTTTGAAAATACTCTAACACAATTTTATTAATTTCTACCGATTGAGAAAACATTTACGTAATGAAAATATTATTTTTATCAGTCCTGGAGACATCACTGATGTTACAAAATGTTTGTTGGTGTTTAACCAGTCGCACTGAAATTCTTTTATATGCAGTGTTATAAACAATAACCTTACTTCGAATCTCTACATTTTGAATTTGTTGAAGACATAAGTGTTATCAAACAGTCGGCAAAATGATACAACAAACCAAAGCTTCGAATTCCTTTTTTGATTAAAATATCTTCATTTTAGTTCTTATAATTCTTCAAGCATAAGTAAAATGTTGCGAAGAATTGAATATTTGTTTTGATTTTCTACAGTGGAAAAGTGAAGGCATATTTTAGCTTCAATAAAATTAAAATTTCTTCAAATACCTAAATTTACGAATTATTTCTCTTATGTGTATATTAGGATATAGTAGTCAACTGTTTGAAACAATCAAATATGGTAGAAAAGCAAAATTAAAAACAAAAATCTGCAGCTAACCTCGATAAAATACAATTTAAAGATGTCAATCGTCTTGGAAGGTTTTTAAACATACTGCATTTGGCGTTACTTAAAACATGAAATCATGTTTGTAAGGTTTCCCCCATCTAAAAAGTTCTGAAACTGAGGCATTTTTTGAATTATTTATTAATAATGGACTATTGAAAATTACCTAAGAAGCTATTATATCATAATTAAGAATAATCTAGTTCATATAATAAATGAATATTTAACCCTCTGACTCCTAAGCCGCCCATAACCGGTCATGCAACTTCTATACTAGTGGGGCGGATTTCGGCCGGTTGCTGTTGCGAAAAGGGGGAGAAGGCAGTTGGACGAGTGGTCATTAAAGGGACCCTTAAGGGAGAGATAAGAGATGAAAGGCCTGACATTCATATCACCCGCAGTGAGGAGATAAGGAGGAAGGGGGCGGACGAATCCATTCCACAGATCAATTAGTAAGCAAGCCTCCGTATACAACTGTACTCAGATTTTGAGAACTCTTAGTAATCAGAGGGTTAACGAATATATGTTCTTTGTAATGAGGGCTAAAGGATTCAATGAGCTCTTGAACATAACAAATATAATCCCCTATCATTACATTCATAGAAATAGAAATCCAACAATCAAGAAGTGAAATTCAAATTAATAATTAAATTCTCAAGATCCAAATTGAAGTCATTTTTTTATTTTAACCGTAAAAAGAAATAGAAATTTAAAATGTTAGAAAATAATTTTGGAAGCAATTTCTTTAGAAATTTTCTTAATTAATTTTAAAAAATATCTAAAAAGTTTCCAAAGTTCACAAAATAAAACATAAAAAAACAAATAAATGCAAAAATTGAAAAAATACAATAATGCAATCACAAAATAAGAAAATAAGAATGTGTAGAAAAATAGGGAAGCTTCTTTTTTTCTCTCTCTCGTGCTCTCAAGAGGTAGGCATAATTTCGCATTTTATTTTGATTATTTTTCTGTACCTGTTTCTTTTTTTGATTTATGATATTCCTAGTTTGGTGTTTTACATTTTCGAGTGGATAAGTGGTCTTCATTTAAAGTTTAATCGCTGACCACTTTGCAGAAAATCCACCAAACTTTGAATTGCTTATATCAGTCTATGAAACGGAAACACCGATATCAGTTAATTCACGGTGTTCATATATGTTTTTTACTGATTTATAAAAATCAAATCAAAATAAAAGCCATAAAACATAACAACCACATTTTAAATCGTAAATGTAAAAATTAACCTTTGAAGCCTTGTGCACGCAGGAATCTTCAAAAAGCTGGAACTAAGAAGTCATTAGTGAAGCTCTGTTTGTCCTGTAACGCTTAATGAATATAGCAACCTTTGCGACACAAAACGTGTTCCTAATAAAATAGTTAATTCAAGAACATGGTATTCCTTTCAAGAGTTAATTTAACAATTTATTTGGATCACTAAAGGGAGACTGTTTTAAAATTAGATTTTCTTTCTTTTTTTAAATCTAACTCAGCAAAGGTTTTGAGTTTCACAGCTAATTATTCAAATTGTGCCATTTTTACCTAGATAGCAATAATCCGAGTTCATAAATTTTCGAATTTTTGCTCCTGTTCTCGTGAACTTCTGTCAGAACATGCAATGGTAGATAAAATTTAAAAAATCATGTAAAGACTGAGAAAAAAAATGGTTCTGCTTTTTAACGCTTGTTTAATAGAACTTTATTTATACTTTGCTTTTTCTGAGTTACTTTTTTATCTGTTTTATTTTTGTGGTCGAGATAACAGCACAATAAACTTCTTGAACAGCAAGCTAGCAGTTGCTTTTTTTTGCTCTAAGGTGTTTGAATTTTCGAAAAGAAAAGGGTATATATAAATCAAATAAAAGATATTTTTATAAATTCTGAATGAATAAAAGAAATTGACCATGAAAATGAAATAGCAAGTTAAATTACTAGCAGTATACCACAATGATATATATGTGGTTTTTTTGTTTCGTGTAAGGTGTTTAAGATAAGAAAGGAAAAAGCAATTTTAATATAAAAATAAAAGATATTTTTATAGATTCTGAATGAATAAGAAAAAATAAACTTTGAAAATTCAGTTGACTTACTAATTAAGTTAAATTACTAACAGTATACCCCCATATATAAAGTGTTTCTTTCCCTCTAAGGTGTTTAAAATATGGAAAAAAGATTAGATTTAAATAAAAATGAAAGATATTTTTATAAATTCTGAATGAAAAAGAAATTATCTATGAAGACGAAATAGTAAGTTAAATTACTAATATTTACTCCCTTATAAATAATGATTAATTCTTGTTGCTTGATGCTGTGAGAAAATAAAAAAAGAGCAAGTGAAAAGAAAGACGAAGAATTCATCCAAATGTTTATTTTTTTAATACTTGTGAAAGAAAATATTACTATACATTTTTAAGTATTATGCGAAATTTATCATAGAATTCTAAATGTTAAAATTCAGATAGTAATGTTTATAAAGCAAAACAACAATTTTATTTTGAGAAAAACAATTTTATTCTGTCTTCCCTCGAGAAAAAAGTCACTCCACATTTCAAAGAAATTAAACTTTTCGAAAAATGAGATATAAGATAAAATAATTCATCCTGAAAGAAATTTGTTAATCCAAAAAGTCATTTGTAAAAAGAATGTAAAGTCATTGATAGTAACGTCAAAGAAATTATTGTATGCGAGAAGAAAAATATCGAAAAAATATATTTCGGTGGAACTTATGATTGGTCTAATAAACAGTATTCAATAGACTTAATAACAATAAATAATTCGTAGATTATTTTTATTGGAAATGCAAATATAATTTTGGTCTTCAGGCAGCTTTTAATTGCAATAAATACAAGGAAATCGCTGAAAACTACCACAGAACTAATTACAAAGCTTAACATTTATACTAATGAAAGACCTGGAGATTTTAACAAAACTAAATATGTTTATTGTGTGTGAACAGACAATTAGACAACCAATACATTTGCATTTGAGCTATATTAAGCAAAGCTCTTAAGTTCCCGATTCATTACTGTATTTGAATAACAATACTTAAAAGCAATTGGTGAATCACTAATGCATGTTTCAAAATCTTTGCGTTTTGTACTTCCATAAAATAAAAAGGTGCATTTGTTTCTTTAATCCTTCTTATACGAACTTAGACTGGAGAAGCAATTATCATTAGCTCTTTCAAATTTCTTATTATGTTAATTTGGTAACACAGAGTTGGAATGCATGCGAAGCAATAACACTTCTTGATTGTAGTTAGCTATTCTTTCTGTAGAGGTCTTTATTTAAAAACCCTACCATTTGTTTTGTGGTTGTATAAAGGACTAGGGGCAAACCGTTTTTAAAGCAATTTAGTAAATAGAATTTGAAAAATAAGCAAAATAAAGCAAAATAATTCATTTTGCTTAATCTCTCTTCCTTTTTCAAATGCACGTTCAAATAAAATTATTTCGCTGACTAGTGTGTTTTCTATAAGCAAACATTAAATTAGATTAAACATTTAACGATATAGAAATGATGTTGTTTTCTGCCTCTAATGGTAAATTTAATACAGTAAATAAATCCAATTAATCGTAATTTTATTTTCACACATTTTCAAAGTTGAACAGAAAGTAGAGTATAATTAGCATTTCATTATAAACTACGGAACTAATTAAAAAATAATTTCAAATATTAAAAATACATTTATTTCATTTATTTATTTTTTTTGCTTCAGTGATGACGTATTGCAAATGTTAAAATAAGTTTTAATTAATACATACATGAATTTTCAGCTAAGCATCCTGTTCGACAAATAAATATAATTAGGAATACATTAAAAATATATTTTCTGATATACAGATTTTAGAATTCCTTACTAAAGCTTTTCTTCATTATGAAAAAAAGATTCATGTATGTCACACCCGACGTAATTATTCATTTTTATAAAATTTCAAACAACAATCCATTACAAAAATACATGTAAATTTGCATACATAAAATGAATAAGTTGATTTGTTACAGATATTATCGTATCGAAACCGAGCATTGTTTGGAAAATAATCAAAGATTTCGAAACAATGTTTTCGCTCATGTTGAAAGAAATCGAAGACATAAGAAGCCGGACTTCGATTAAATCGATTAATCAGTAGATAATTGATTTAAAATGATATCTTTATGGCAGTTGACAGTAGATATTAAGAAACCGGACTTCGATTAAACCGATTAATCAGTAGATAATTGGTTTAAAATGATATCTTTATGGCAGTTGACAGTAGATTTCAGTGTGACTTCTTTAAGAAAGAAACTTAAATATTAAGAAACCGGACTTCGATTAAA
>BGPR01000895.1:173116-198354 GCA_013235015.1 Araneus ventricosus
ATATTAAGAAACCGGACTTCGATTAAACCGATTAATCAGTAGATAATTGGTTTAAAATGATATCTTTATGGCAGTTGACAGTAGATTTCAGTGTGACTTCTTTAAGAAAGAAACTTAAATATTAAGAAACCGGACTTCGATTAAATCGATTAATCAGTAGATAATTGGTTTTACATGATATCTTTATGGCAGTTGACAATAGATTTCAGCGTGACTTCTTTAAGAAAGAAACTTAAATATTAATAAACAATGAATTAATGTTAATACATTTCAGGACTAAGATTATCTTTATTTGAGAGAAAAATTTTAACACAGTGAGTGCCTCAAATATTATTCGAAACTAAATTTTTTTAACGAAAGGTCTTTTCAAATAAAGGAATTCAGCTTACCAAATTAATTTAAAACTCGTGGAGATTTAGTTGCATTTTGCGACAATCAGTGCAGCCACAGTATTGCTCAATGAAACAATATGTTTTATCAGTACCTCGGCCAAACCTTTACTCATGTTCACAGTGAAACGCGATCTTATAGCCTTCTTTCCTTAGCTGAATTAATTTTCTGAAAGGTGATAATTTATACGTTATCATATATATTGGGAAACATTTCTCGGTATTAATTTGATTCTTTTTATCTTTGCCGGTGGGATTTAGAGGCAACGAGCTCTCAAAAGCAATGTTTACACTAATTTACTCATTATTTTCAGTACCATTGTATTTATTGCATTGGTTGTTTTTTCATGTGTGAAAATAAAATTCTACAGGCACTTCTCTTGAAAATTTAATAAAAATATTCCCAGTTTTATTAATTCGATTTTTTAAATTTAATTCCAGTGTTTGTTGAAGAGACGGAAGCACTGGATTTTTTGAAATCTTTAAAGAAGCAACGTGAGGACTGTTTTGCAACTGTGTTCCGATGGTGTGTTGTCATGTGCCTGTTATAAAGTCTTAGCCTGAATCTGCATCTCCTCCCTTTCCTAAATTCCAGCAATGGGCGAACGTTTGACCACTGAGGTTTCACGTACAATCGGATGCAAGATTCTGCCTCTAAACAAAAATATCACGGCCGAGGTGCTGAAAAACTATTAAGTTGGTTTAGCTATTTGGTTCTTTCAACATTGATGACTCAAACAACCTCAAATATGAAAAAAGAAATGCAGTTAAAATTATCATTTTATTGTTGATGTCCAAATCTTGTCTTTTACTTGCATTTTTCTAGTTTAGTCCTTATCGACAAAAGTAATTGTTTGGATAGAGACTACATGTTTTGAATCAGATATCTTCATCCTCTGGTCCTAATCAAAACCTTTCCTTTGCTTAAAATAAAGATTCACAGATTCTAATTTGTGGTCTTTTATCATAAAGAAAAAATATGTGAATGCATTTTAATATTTCAAAATCAATGAATTAAAGATAATCTAGATACACTCAGTCTTTTTAACTAACTTCGAATTATCATATTTTAAAATTTCTTGAGTATGACACAAGAGATTTACTGATTAAATCTAAGGAGGATCTTTGATGAACGTCAACAACTTATTTCTGATTATAATTCCTGCATATTCTTTACGACCATGCTTAAAAAATATGTATAAAATTCAGAACGCTTGGAATATGTTTTCTCCTGCACATGAATTTACTTTTTCTATGACTGAGAGCCATCCAAAGCTTTTTGACACATTCTTTAACCCTCTAAGCGTTTCAGCCGTATTTTTCCGTTTTTCATGATCAATTCGAAAAGCAAGTAATTCACGGTTGCATATATAATTTTTTCAACTATCAAGGATAAAACATCCTCAAGAATGCAGAGACTTCATTTAATGCAATAGCGATCCCATTACTCACTTCAAAATCTAATTTTTAAAGTCTTAAATCTATTAGTTCAAAATAAACGGACGATTAGAGGATTAAATCTCTCATTTTTTTGTAATCTTTGTAACAAGACATTATTTAAACCTTTCTCTCAAGAACGATGTGCCCCAGACTTCAGGCTTTCTTCTGCAAAAAGGAAAATATCATGATTTTTTTCTTTTCAATTCCAATATTTCACAAAACCATCGCAAATTCATGATTTTTTTAAAAAAAATAATTTAAAACATATTTTAACACTAATTCTGTGTTAATAATCACAATGGAGCTCCCCTGTCATGCCTGAGCATGCGGAGTCGTTAAATAACTTGCATCACGACAACAGTCGGGATCTAAGGTCGGAGTCCTAGTAACCATCACAAGCCCCGGCCCAATCCCTCCCGAAAGAGGCACGCCCCATCATCGGGGTGGAGGTAACTCCGACACTCTTACTATACCTCCAGGAGAAACGAAAACCCTCTTACTTATCCGGCAGCTTCTCATTCATAAACTCGTGGTGCCTCCACCCTGGGACTGATTATGTGTTAATAAGTTCACAATAGAAAATTTAAAAATTTTAAAAACAATAGAAAATTTAAAAACATTAAAAAAGTGAAAGCTAGAAAAAAAATAGGAAACAGAAGAAGTAATCAACGATGATAACAATACACCTTTTTGCGCGCCAAACGCAGCAGCATCCAGTGATTGCATCATACATTTTACTACAATCACTAAAGAATTAAACAACAAAAATTCCACAATAATAAAATAGCCAAAACACATAAAAAAACCTAGAAAACAGAAGAAAAAACAATCAAAATGGAATAATTGGAGGAGAACCCAAATGGCTGACTTTATCAAAGAGCCACCCACCATAGGAGTTCTAATTTGGACAAATTTTCTGTCGAGGGTAAGACTTTCAAAGGCAAAAAATATACCCTCTGTGACTCGGTATATAATATAAAGGGTTTAATTAATTTTTAATTTATTCAAGAAATTTTTTTAATAATCTGTTAAATTTTATTAATTGTAACTGTTAATAAGTTCACTTCATTCACAGTTATAACAGCTCTTCAGAATGCGTTTAGAACTAAACTTCAGCCCCGGAATATTATACACCAAATTTATCAAACTGAATTAATTCATTTGTATGAGATACAGAAGAAAAAAGTTACAGTGATAAAATACAATTGTTCACATGTAGTAAAAAGTTGTTTTAACCAAAATCAGTTAGATGCATACACATAACAGAATTTTTTGGTGAGTTCCCTATCATTTTTTTCTCAGTTTCTGCAATAGTACATGTTATTTCATCATTTTTAGAGAATCATATATAAAAATATTTACTCCAACTTTCAAATGATCATACTAATTTATAAGTACTTACACTGATGATTTATCTGTTATTTTAATATAAATATATATTTTCTAGAAATTCTTTTAAATCGTGAGACATTTGAAAATTTACGATTGTCAACAAGCTGCATAAAATTTCAAGAATATAAAGTCTTCAAAATATCTACTTGACAAACAAATAGTTATAATGCTTTTTTAAATTAAATAGCAAATTTCAAATAGATTTGGAAAGTTTAATATTGATATTAAAAATTAATGTGGAACTGAAACTGAATCTGCACGTATTTTATATAACACGAACGATTTTATACGCTTTGGTGGATTAAAAATACAAGTGAAAGTTGTTGACAAATTTTTCTTACAATTTGGGATGTTTATAAAATCCAAATAAGCTTCATGAAAATATTTCTCTTTCCTAATTATAATATTTATTATTTAAGACGAAGATTTTTCGAAGATTGCCTTAACAAATTTTGTTATTTTAAGTCATTTAATTAAAAATGTCTATGTTCTTTCCTTCAGTTACTTAAATATAATTCTGCCTTTATTATTCTAAAATTTTACTTTTTCTGAAAATTATTATTACAAAGTAATGAAAAATACTCATGTTAAGTTATTCTGAAGTATTTTTAATCTTGCTCATAGAAATATTTCACATATAGACACTTATCAAAAATTATTTTTATTTCTCGAAAGTCAATTTTTATTCCTCCTTTGAATTTTGTAAATGTTTCGTATTTCTCACATGAAATTATTTATGTTTATCCAGGAGAGTTATGGCAATTAATTTAAAAGCTTATTCTCATATGAATTAATTTTTGTAAATTCTGAAATAAATTTTAATTAATTAATCTTCTTAATTTTGTTCAAGTATATGAACTAGAATAGTTTATTCAAATTCTTTCATATGTACTTAAAATTATTTTTATCTATGAAACAAACGTTACAGAAAGAAACTTGTTAAAATGTATGATATCTGCCGTTTTCGACTTCATTCTTTAGTTTTGAATGGTATCAACAATATTATTACGTTTAAAGCCGTTAACGACGAAAATTTTAGCCGTTAAAAAAAGAAAAAAAGATATCTAATTCTTCAAAACTGTTAAAACTCAATAAGGCGTTGTAGCAGTAACTAGAAGAATCCACTCCTCTTAAAGAAAACTATTTTTAGCACCCTCCACTTCAAATGAATCTTTTGATATATATTTGCTTATCCTCTCTTCAATTGCAAAAGGAAAAATATATTTGATTTAACTTGCATTGGCCTGTGTATGAGGCTATCTGATGAGAAGTCAAACAGAATAAGATATTGGAATACACATAAAGATGTCTCTGAACATTTCATTTCTTCCCTAGAACTCGATCGCAAATAGAATTTTTTAATCAAAAAATGATAATTTATCTTAAATATTCTCCAAGTCTTCCAATTTATATTTGATTAGCCCATGCAAATGGATCGCATTTGTTCTTCTAAACAGATAAATTTTGCTTCTGAAATTCATCTTTAAATTTTTATGGAACTCATTAAATTGGTGTTTCAGAAATTAATTATTTTATCGCAAAATGCTTTAGAATTTAAATTTAAAAATCACAATTTTTCCCTCTGTTACTAAATTTCTGTTTATCAGTTATTGTAAATACAAAATTTATATTTTAATGAAACTTCTGAATAGTGAAAGAGAGTTTATTTGTAATTCATACACAATGATTCATGGGCACGCCGATAGCTCAGTTTCTCATAACAAATCAAAAACACAAGAAAAGTTACTTGAATAACTCCACACAAATAGACTGGAATCACTCTCTTGGTTTATCTCATTACGAGAGCTGAGATTGCTTCACCACACACAGCGACTTCTCGTCGAACACTAAAGAATTACACAATTTTTTCACAGATGGCGCTTCTGGCGTCAACAATTCATATGTAGGGACATTTATAAGTCGTTTAAACTGAAATAATCTTCTAAATGCTACAGGTGAGAAAGACCTGCATAGGCAATAGGTATCTTTTTGTAAAATGGTTAATATGTTTAAACAAAGAATTACTTTTTAGAAGCATAAAGATGAATTGTTTAGAGTATTGTTTAGAAGTTTTTGCTCTCTAATTTAGAGCTACGTTATCACCATGAGTTTTCATGATGAATCGTGATAAAATGCCATCAGGTTATTTTTCCATTTACAGAAAACGAAAAGTTAAAAATATTCGTCACTTGCAGGTAGCATTTTAACACGTAAATGTCATTTAGAATTTAATCTCTAACAAACAATAAATACAACTGACTGATTGCACAAAAATACTTTATCTGCTTCTTTCTTAAACTCTTTTGTTTCAAGCAAAATTAGATATTATTTCTTAATCATTTTTTGTCAGCTTTCTTTTTATAATATTCATGTTCTATTTTAGTTGCATTCATTAACGTCAAATTGCATTCCATTTTTGTTAATAGTTAATACAAATTCATTATCAGATTTTGAAGATTATTAGATGTTTTGGCAGATAAATAGAATATATCATTGTATTAATAGGAATAAATATATGATGAGATTTTTTAGAATTTGTTCTCAGAAAATACATGACATTAAAATAAATAGCATTCAAGAAGTTAAATTTCCTTGCCTCCATTGTGAATGCTCAAAAAATGAATTAAATATATTATGTAGGACCATTAATACTTTTTATATCTTAATTAAAATTTATTTTAGCATATGAAATTTGTTTAGTTTATTGGTAAGTTAATTTATATAATATTTTTTTCATTTGAGGTAATAGATCTTGCTGAGTGTTTAAAATTAGTGCATTTTAGAGAAGATAGCTAAAACCAAAATAATTTTTTTACATATAAATTTGTCAATTATTTTGTAATTTCCGTATTGCAATACAAGAAACTCTGTGAATGTAGAATCAATTTATATTTTAAAATTCATTAAAGTTATTCTTATTAGGAAGAATATTTCAAACAGTTGAAGATAAAGGGAAAAAAATATTATTATATTTTTTTAAGAATCAGGCCAAAATAATTGATTCCAAAAATGGGATTTATGAAACTATGGAATTCATTTTGTATATTAATTATGCTAAATGTGATTTTAAAAAAATGAATCATAGTTTCTTATACATATATTCTTTATTTCATACGTAACTGGATGTTGATGGTGTTCTTGAATTTTGCGCTGCAAACGAAAGATAACTGTAGTGTTACTGTTATAAGTGCGAAAAATGTAGAGAAACGGGAAGAATTGTTTGATGCATTTTCAAGAATTTTTGAATCAAGTTTTATATGTTTGAATGGAAAATTTTCAGCAATATATGTCTTTGAAATAAATAAAGATTTCTGTAGAAAGAAAGTTGCTGTTAAATATCATTTTAATATTAAAATGGAAAAATATTAGTTATTTTACAATAAAAAATACTAAGAAGTTAATGTTATTTAAGAAAACTGTTCTAATATTTCGTTTTTCGAAAGTTTGTTGTAAATTCAATGTGCTTTCAGCCATGCATTCAAGTTTAAAACCGGAAGATTGAAATTTTTGGCTAAGATGGTTTCTACCTCTAGTAAAATTTCTTAACAAGATATATAATTCTGTACAGTGACTGATAAATAAATAAATATATTTGAGAGATAATACTGAGAAATGTCGCTCTGCAATAAAATATCGTTTTAATAATAATGATTGAACAAGCATTTTTCCTGTCATATTTCTAAAGATCAGTAGTAGGTACAGCATAATCTTTACAGCAGAATCTAGAAAGGTACAACATAATCTTTACAGCAGCATATCAAGACCCATAATTTTTTAAAAAAATACTTAATATCTTGTTTAAAATGAACATGCTAAAAACATTGACTTGGTGTGACTGAGAAATATCTTCGTTGAATGATAAGATGAAATATCTGCCGTAGTAACACAACAAAAATTATAGTAATTAAACGAAAATGAATTTAATAAACACAAATTTCTTATTGAAATATAACGAAAATTAGCGTGCAGTTAAATTTTATGTAATGGAGAAACTGTAGCATAGTATAAGGCTTATTTAGGAAATACACTGACGGAAAAGAAAATCCCAAGACCAAGAAAAAATTATTGTAGAGTAATGAAATTTCGGCAATGCATTTGACTAGGTAACATATTGAATTGATTAAAATTTCAAGATCACAGGTTAATGTAAGCGCGAGAAGAGCCATTTCGAATGTGAAATGCTGGTACATTAATAACCTGTGTAACCGCCGGAATTTTAAATGCAAGCATGCAAACGTGCATGCATTGTGTCGTACAGGTGCCGGATGTCAGTTTGTGGGATGGAGTTCCATGCCTGTTCCACTTTGTCTTTAAGTACAGGGACGGTTAATGGTGGTTGAGGATGAAGCTAGAGTTGTCGTCCAATGATGTCCCGTACGTGCTCGATTGGAGAAAGATCTGGTGATCTAGCAGGTCAAGACAACATGTCGCCACTCTGTAGAGCATGTTGGGTTACAACAGCGGTATGAGGGCGAGCGTTATTCTGTTGGAAAACTCCCCCATTGAAAGCTGTTCATGAATGGCAGCACAACAGATTGAATCACCAGACAGACCGTACAAATTTGCAGTCAGGGTGCGTGGGATAGCCACGAGAGTGCTCCTGCTGTCATAGGAAATTGCTCCCCAGACCATAACACCAGGTGCAGGTCCAGTGTGTCTAGGCCGCAGACGGGTTGGTTGCAGGTGCTCACCTGGTCTCCTTCTAACTAACACGCGGCCATCACTGGCACCAAGGCAGAACCGGATTTCATCAGAAAACACAACAGATCTCCACTCCATCCTCCAATGAGCTCTGGCTGGACACCACTCACGTCGCAAACGGCAGTGGTTTGCAGTCTGTAGAATTCACGCTACAGGCGTCTGACTCGGAGCTGTCCTTGAAGTAACCGATTTGTGTCACTGTGGTGTCAACTGCAGCCCGAATTTCTGCCCCAGACAGCAGTACGATGCGCCACAGCCATACGCCGAACACGGCGTTCTTCCTTCTCAGTAGTGCCACATGGCCGCCCGGAACCCGGTCTTCTTGAGGCTGTACCTTCCCTTGACCACTGCTGCCAGCAATCATGCACAGTGGATACATTCCTGCCAAGTCTTTCTGCAACATCGCAGAAAGAAAATTCACCCTCTCGTAGCCCTACTACACGACCTCGTTCAAAATCAGTAAGCTGTTGATAATGGCTTCTTCGTCTTCTTAAAGGCATTCTTGACTAACATCAACTCACTACGTCAAATCTCAACGATAAATAACGCTCACGAACTTTACAGTACGTATTTAAAACAAACCTGATTTGCACGTTCATAGTGGCACACTTGTGCGCCTAGCGCGAAATTTGAATAGACGTCATCTTTCAGATGTATAAACACGCCTATCAAATTTCGTTTATCTAGCACAACTCTTTCTTGGTGTTGGGATTTTTTCCCCGTCAGTGTATATATCAAAATTCACACATTTTGTGGTTCTGAAATGAATGGGGTAGAATGTGCATGACATTCATTATTTTTAGTAAAGATCTGCGTTTTAAAAAGGGATGTTCAAACATTATTACAGTATTGGAAATTTAACTTTATTCGAATGTAATTTCATGTCTTAACTGAATTATATTTATACTTGTGGGCATAATAGTTCCAATTTTTTTCTTTATTAATTTCCATGGTAAATTATGTGACCTATGTTCAGAATTAATGTTGTAATACCCAATAAGTATGGAGGAATTTTATTGAAATTTGTATTGTTTACTTTGTATTTGGTGACAGGATTTTCTAATTAATATTTTTCTCTCCAGCAATAGGTCAAAAGATATGGTTTCTTTTCGTACAAATCGATCTCAGATTTTGAATCTATTGGAGGAGACGCGAAGCCAGCCATGAGCAGTTCAGGTTTTCTGTTTTAGTGTCGATGATGACAACTTCAACCAACATTATTCAATTTCTGTCAGCAAACAAAAATCCGATCAACATTGAATAAATCTCTTCATGTACGAAAATAAAGTATATTCAAGCAAAGAATCGAGATTTTAATATTTCTTGTTGCTCATGTAGTAAGTTGAAAATATATTAATAACTCATTTGTTTGCAGAATGTTTGCTGTTGGTTATCTAGAAAACTTGCATATAACATTTCATGCTTGGACATATGACAACTTTACTACAAAACAATACTATTTCAAAACAAAATATTAAAAATTCTTCTTTTAAAGGCCAACAAAGATAGACAAGATATCTTATTTAAAACTAGATTGCGGTTAAGAAATTCACGTTTTTCTTTTATAACAACTAAGCAGATAAGATTAGTAAAATAAACGAACACATTTGTATTCAATAAATAAGTATTTTCTCTTACATTTAATGTAATATCGGCGATCCTTATTTATTTCTTGTCTCTTTTCTTTCTTGTTCCATACTCTCTCAAAGTCTTTTCGCCTATTAACTTCTTAGCATCTATTATGCCGAAGAATGAATATGCTACCATAATTTTTATTTCTCTCTAGTTCCCTTTCATTCCCTTACGTGATTTCCTATGAGTTACAAAAAAGATTACGCGTGGTTCTGAACTCACTTAGTAATGTCCATCATGATAGGATTAGAATTCCTTACTTAACTTACCTACTAATTCTTAGACTAACATAATCTTCCCATATCTTTTTAAATAGATAATATAATCAGTCAAGTATAGAGCAAACTTTTCTTAGTTCTTTAATTCCCCTGTAAGTTACATCATTCTAAAGTTATATAGTAATAAAAGATCACATCACTTGTCGCTGAATTTATTTAGTAATGTATATTACTGTTAGGATTAGAATCCCTTCTTTTGAATATTTCAGGTTTTTAGCGCTGTATGATCTGCTCATATTTCAGTTTATATCTACAACAAAAATGGTTTAACTTATAAAATCGATTTGCTTTAAGTTTTGCGATGGGTATATCATTCTTCAAGTTAAAAGTAGTAGTAATAGATGCTTAGGGAAATAATTAGAATTTCTTTTCTTAGAGAAAAGTGAACTTTACCGGTGTTGTGCATTCAAGAGTTTATGCCTAACGGGAGGAGATTTGAACTCTGACCAAGAAGTTGCTCATAGAGTTGCAACCATAAGCAAACGAAACTTTCAACTAAACAGATTTTATTAAAAAATATATGATATTACTGTCCGATCCTCAACAACTATCGACGAAACGATATGGGAGTTAATTTTTCAATTATAAAATTAAAAAAAATTACCTCTGAAAAAGCTCAAAGATCCAAGCAAACACATATTGCATGTTTTTTTTAAAAAAAAGTTGAAATTTTCGATTGAAGTACTTTTTTTCTTTAGATTATTCTTAAAATTCGATTCACCAAGAATAGCGATTTATGCCTTGTTTAAATCAGTATTTTGTTCTTTATTTGTACCTATTTTGTAGCCATTTAGAGCGCGACCGCTGTAGAGATGTTTCATTATATAATAGCAAAACAGATCAAGTAAATAATTAAAACAACAGGAACAACAACGTTTAATAAATAAATTTTCCAACTGATTCGCAACTCCTATCTTTAAAAGCAATACTTCTTTCCATAATATTGCTTATCCCTTTACCTTCTTATTTTATATCCTATTAAATTATACTCACATATTATTTTCAAAATATTTAATATAAATGAGAATTCATCTACGTCTCTAGTTTCCGCTACGTTGCAAATAAGATAATGTCACTTGTCACTTAACTAATTTAGTAATGCCAATTATTGTTAGGATTAGATTCTTTTCTTAGAGTACCTCAGAATCTATAGATTTATACGAAATGGAGTATTTTTTTAAATAGATAATATAATGATTCAAATTTTGGAGCGGAATGCTTGTGTTCTTCAACTTTCTTCAAAGTTACAACCATATAGATTTATAGAGAAAGAAAGACAATGAAGATGAATCACAGATCAAAGTAACGCAAGTTCATTACGTGAATGAAGAATTGCTAGAAATGTTCTTGAGATGTAATATTCCATTACATCTCACCGGCATTAAAAAGCTTTTAAAAGCTTCTTTTCCTTTTTTATTTTAAAACCTCAGCGGCTTTTAAAATATTTGAAAGGAAATTATATTTTAAATAATTAATTAAATATAATGTACAAAATTATTCGTCATAATAATATTATCATGAAGAAAACATTTAAATTTAGAGAAAAGACAGAAAATATATCATTTATGCCTCGGGAAATGCAAGGGGAAGGATCTGGCTTTTATATTTATGCAATACCGCAGCAGAAACGTATGATCAGCAATATACTATTGAATAAACTGATACAAACTTTTAAAAAAGTAGGAAACACTTCAGTGCATCTTCTGGAATGTTGAGCCAAAAATAATCTAGATATCAGGGAAAAGATATATCTAGGGAGAAAAATATATCATGATATCGCAGATATTATTTAAAATAAAGACAACGAAAAAGATTTTATTAGATCAGAAAAGAAGCTTTGCGCTACTCATGGAAGAAAATTTTGAGTAGAATAAAATCTGTCCTAACTTTTTTTGATGTTTTGAAGTAATATATTTCAACAGTCTGCATGAATGAAGAAATAGGTACATTTGGGCACAATTGAATTTGACTAAGATGAAAAATAAATCTTCACTCAAGGAAAAAGAAAGTGAACATAAAATACAGATAACAAGAGAAAAATGTTTCAATTCTTTCAAAACATGTTCACATATATTTAATTAATTTTGAAATTTAGTTATTCATTTTATGTTATGAAAATGTTGTTTAGTTGTGTAGCCAAATTTTGACATATGATTATAATTTTATCTGCCTGCTGAAGAATTTACATCCATATATTTTATCTACCTTTATCAAAAGGTATTTTAGAGTTACGTATAAGTGAATGTAAAAGAGACAGCTTAAATTATTCGAAATCTGTTTTAATTAAATTATTTTTTCTATATTTCCTATAATTACTCTTTAAGTATAAATAAAACTTAACTTTTTTATACTTAATAAATAAATACATAAATTACTTTAATTTTAAAGTATATTTTTTATGATACATCTTGCTTCGTAATTTTATCATCGAAAATATTATTTTCAGCTTCTTTTCTTCAAAATGACTTATTTATATATTTATCGCTCACTTTATTAGATTATGGATGTGGATAACGCTATACAATAAATTATGGTAGAAACTGCTGAATTAGTAATGAAATTGTTTTACCATTTTTAATAAAATAAATGTAATATATCAAGCATTTCTTATGGAGCATAATATTATCACAATTTTTTTTGCTTCTTTTTTTTACTTATACATAAGTAAAGGAATAACATTTTTTTCCAACATTTTAATAACTGAGAAATAAAAAAAGATTTTGCATGTTCATGTTAATAATATATTATTGCAAAGGAATGAAAACTCAAATGTGTTGATAAGAATATTCTATTAATGTAGCAATCGAAAATTATTAGAAATAGATTCTTGCGTTGCACACTGCACGACATCTTGCTGATCTTTCCATTAAGAAGAAAGAAATTGTTTTTTCAAAATCTACAGACTTGAACCGTTATGGAAAAGAAATAAAATATATAATAAACAATTTGTCAACGTCTAGTATTTGGAATTACATCAAATAGACCCTTTTTTTCAGGATAGTCTTCGATTTTGTAGGTAGGAAAGTGTTTCTTAAAATGTCTATAGAAGTAATCTGATATGATTTTTTTGCCATTTCACATTCATATAAACTCATCATCCGCATTAAAAAAGTTAAGGCGAAACTAATTCATCTTTTTATTGTGTAATGCTCAAAAAAAATTAAAAGACCCTGTATTTACAACGTAATTCTCGCCCAGCTTGTTAATTCTAATTCAAATGTAGTGCTTTAAAGATACTGGAAAAGAAGATTCCTTATGCGTAACAGCATTAATGACGTTTGTACACCCACCAGTAATGTGATCAATAGTGCCACGATTTTCCATGTGGATGAGCCTCATTACGTCAAAATTGTTGGATCACAACACGATTGGAAATTGCTGTTGAACTTTCGATAAACGAAAAGGAACCTGTGCATCCATAATCCACAAAACTTGGTAGTGGCAAAGTTTGCTCAGTGGGTGCCTTAGCATCTGTCAGAGAATAGAAGACGGTGTGAGATGAGTGCTTCTCAGACGCAGACAGTTTCTAAACTGAGCTTACTCCTTCCTTCCTGCCCACCGAGGGATCAGTATATCATTGTCGATTAGCGACTATTTATGGACACTGTTCCCTATGAACTGTAATTAGAATATTATATAATTTCTTTTACATATAACTGCAGGTCTCTGTTTTCATCTGGAGCTTTCCATATACATATACGTAAACAGTTGAAATTATTTGTGATTTCTTAAGCTGTAAGATTCGTCGGGCAAAAAAGTATCTGGGGGTGAGCACCTGCAAGTTAGTAGGCACTGAATGGCTGCAAGACGAATGGAAACTTGCAGAGGGAATCAACATCGTTCGGAGACAGTTAATCTCTTGTATCTGGAAGAACGCAGGTATAAAAAAATAATTCTAATTTTGTGCGCTGATGCTCAAAAATCGAGTCTGTGAAGTTGGAAATGGTTTGTAAAGAATAAGTGCAGGAGAACGTACTGATGTAAAAGTGTTAAAAATGATGGGTAAAAGGGTAGGAAACAATTTTTTACCTTTTTTTTTCTACCTTAGTGGAGCCAGCTCGGCACATGTTCTTTTATTAGAAGAGCAGCTTGCTCAATGTCGCAAGATTGTTGAATCTAGTTTGGATCAGGGATATCAGTATAATGGTGAATCCTGCTCTTTAATCGTCTTCAGTCAGGCTGACATGATGTGACTTATTAGAAAAGACGGATTGCTGAGTCGACCATTACTTGTTTTTAAGAGTCAAATCTCGACCTGGAAACTGCTCTTGCGTTCTAAACATTCAGGGGCAAATTCCAAGCCAAACTGATGTTCGGCCATTTTAGATATTCGGGAGATTAAGAGTCCTGCTGATATAGCATGAAATTCCAAGAAAACAACTGTCTATATCGCTTCCCAGTACTGAAACTTTTGAAATCTCCAGATGTACTTGAGATAGCGTTTATCTGATAAACTGAATAAAATTAATTTTATGTCAATTTTCTGGTATCAAAGTTAGTAGTTGGCCATATAGTGATTATTTCTACCTTTTCTCAAAAAAAATGACTGGATAATTTCATATCATGAGGTCCTTTAATTTGTTTCAATGTATTTGTTCATATTCATTTTTAACTTTCATTTATCTTTTACAATGTACATTCCATTAGTATACAAGAATCTTAAATTCAGAAGCATTATTTATTTTATCGTCTGCGTTTTCAAAATATTTTTCCACTTCATTATTCCTGAATCAAGCTTGGAAATTCATAATATCATAACAAAATTATACTAAGTGTGAGATATTTACATCAAATTTGAAACAAAATTTATACAGAATCTTGACTCACCTGTGAAGAGAATTTGCCTCTACTCTGTGCTGTCCCAACTGCTTGTCCATGAAAGGAATTCTTCATCACAGCAAACAAAAGCTCTACTTGCGTATAAACTATAATGATGAGGTGATTTCACACAGTTTGTGTTGACAAGTGTTGGTCCTGTTGCCCGGAAAGATAAATTTCGGTTTTTTTTCTGTTTCAACCGGCTGTGATGGGCAGATAACGATATTTGGCTCGTGTTCTTGCGCATGTACGGCCGTAACACGACCTTCTATGATGTTTTCCAGTAGTTCGAAATCGGGTCCAAAGTTAAAATTACATTTGGAGACGCATCAAATAAATTTCCGCTTTTGTCTGTAGCGCATCCCTTAACAGTTAACCATTTATTCAACAAGTTATTGATCCTAATAAATCATGACTTGGAGACATAGTACTGCGTCGTTATGTTAATTGTATTCTAAAATCCCTATTTGTGCGCAAGGCAGAGAAGATAATCTGGGATTCTCAGTATACGGTCGGTGTTCCTAAATTCTAAAAAATACCTGTTTTTGTATAACTAGTGTTGTTTACCATAGAGAAAAATTTTTTTCGAGTGATGTCTTTTAAGTACTAAGTACAAATTCAGTAGATTATAATTAGAATATGATCATTGTGAGAATAATGTGTGGAAAATTGGGTGAGCCTACAATGTTTTGAGCAATGCAGATTGCAAGTATGTGGTTGGTTGAAACCACAGGATTTATGAATTTGCTTTATGTTGAAGAATGACAAACTAAAGATATTCAGATTGTTATTGGACATTTTCTTTATGATCAACGCAACTAACCGACAATGTTGAATCCAAAGGGAAAGTAGGAAAACAATTCTTCCTAACATATCTTAAGACAATTCTGTAAATTTCCTTTTCATGAAAAGCTGGTATGACAGTGGACTTTATGATGTGTGAGTGGCGTTTACTTTATCAGAAACATAAATAACACATATATGATAGAATGTAAAAAAAATGGCATGAAAGCACTTATTACGTAAAATATGAATCATAATTACACTATATATTCGATGCTTAACTAAATTAAAATTTTTCAAGCCTGTGGTAGTTATTGCTTGTAGTATTCACGTATTTCACTGAATGATGCACAGCATTTGTCTTAATATTCCAATATTAACGGTTGCAACGAAAATTCCGAAACATGCTTTCTACTAATTTGGGCTGATGTCTTTCGTTTCAGATTCACTTCTTAATTCAAACCAATAAATTATGTTTACAATTGAAATTTAAAAGAAATAGTCAATTTATGCATTTTCAAGGAGATTCTTTGGATATTTCATTAAGTATTCTGTCGGAAAGTAAAATATTTTACTATAAAGAAATGATATTCTGTGAAAAGATGTGCAAAAAGAAATTTTTTATTGAAAATTACATATAAAAATGTTAAAAAATAATTTAATCTAGTAAAATAATTATGAAACAACTGTCAACTTTGCATATATCTTATAATATTTAATTTTCTCCTTATTATTGGGAAGTTCCTGTTTTTAATAAATATGTAAAGTCTTTCCGTCTCAGCGTAATTAACACCTGGAATTCACTCAACTTTAATGTTATATCTCGCGAAATTACCTTCCAGAAATTACATCGCCATAATTAAAATTCCATGCACATCATGTCCAATGTGTCACTTCTAGTGTAAGAAAACTTTCATGAAGTGAATATATTCATAAATATTTTCACAGTTCTTAAGAATATAGCTCTTGTGGAAAAAATGACTTCATAAAATTACGAATTTTAAAATATCCGGTGTTTTTCTTGAAAAAGAGCAAAGAGAATTAAATTAATAATCCCGAAAAACAAATGATTTTATTATAGCTAAATCAATAAACATCTCTATATATAAAACTAAACGTATGTATGTATATTTTCGTTCCAGCGTCACTTCCCAACTTTTAAAAGGATTTTGACGAAACTTGGTACAGACGTTCCTCAATTGCCCACTTTAAGTACTGTAGGGTTAAATAAGCCCTAACCTAGTCCCTTAGGGTAGGGTAGGGAAAAGTCACCTAAATACATGCAGCAGAAAGGTCTCTAGGCATTCTTAGCCATTTCTATGAAAATTTATATATATGCCTCGCATGAGCCGACTAAATATACTTTGTAGGAAAAATAAACTCTAACCCGATCCCCGTGGGTAGGATGGGGCAAAATTGTTTAAGGTATCTGACTACGTTCGAAAGACGGTTTTGGGTCGAAATTCAGAAATTTTTTGTGGTTTTACTTTAAAGCCCATTTATTTAACTTTCTAAATCAGGGTTCATTTTATTTCTACG
This sequence comes from Araneus ventricosus, assembly GCA_013235015.1. Classification (NCBI taxonomy): domain Eukaryota; kingdom Metazoa; phylum Arthropoda; class Arachnida; order Araneae; family Araneidae; genus Araneus; species Araneus ventricosus. The sequence continues at coordinate 190,089 of BGPR01000895.1, forward strand.
ATAAATAGAAACGGAGTTGCAAAATTTTTCATAAAACACGGTGGCTAAAATCGGAACCAGACATTGGCTATTTTCCATCGTTTTACCAAATATACTGTACTCTGAATGATAAATTAAATTACTTCTTACTTATTTTAATTTATTACGTACTCTATATGCAAGCCACGTCAATTTTAATAAGTTTTTGAGTTTTAGTAATCTTCTGTGGACAATTTTGCCGAAATGCACATTTGTCGAGTTACAAACTTCACGTTTTGGGACATCAGTTGCTGTATTCCTGTTAAAGATGCATTTTATGGTCTTTCGGGAGTATTTCATGATCAGGAAATTGTTCCTAGTCAATATATACTTTGAAACAAAATCTTAACTTCAATAACCAGAGAATCGTTGCTTGTAAGAGGCAGTCTTTGGCAGGGACAAAAAATATTTAAAAAACCACGGGCTGTCAGAATGTAGAAAAGTGATAAGATTGTGAATAAAGAAGGTATAGCCTACAAATGTGGCGAATTATAAAGGAAGTTCAATAAATATATTTTTAATGAAAAGCACACACACACACACACACAAATTAAAACTTTAAATATGTTTTTTGAAAAACCTATATTTTGTCAAAAGTTACTTACGTTAAAAGTTAAGATATCTCAAAAGATTATTATTATATTTCCTTGAAATTTTGAACACAAGTTACCTTAAGTGTTATGAAGGCGATGAATTAGAGATATAGTTCTAAAGTTAATGCGTTTGAATTACAGCTGCTTAATGTTGTTCATACCTATGCATTTTGTGATATCTCGAATGATTATACATGACTTTCCTCTAAATGCCTAACTTTCACTTCACGAATACACGACTTGCCATAACTTTCCTCTAAATGCAAATATTTCTTAGATCCTAGTCATTGCCTTCACCATAGCTGTAAGTGTTCTGTGTAGGGAAAGAATTTGAATACATATTTCTACTAGAGTGTTTTGCTTTTGTGCTCTAATTTTCACCATTTTTTACCTAAATTATCCCATTTTACTGAATGTCAAGTGACAGAAAATATCCTAACTGGTATTATTCATGGTTTTGAATCACATTGACACAGAAAATTAAATAATATTGCCCATTAAATGACTTTTTCAAAAATTTGTCTCTTAACGTAGGCAGATACCTCAAAGAACATTATCAAGTATTAGCAGCTATTTGTTATTGTTTTTTAGTGATACACACGCATTTTCCCAATATTAAACCCTTTGGCCCTGGCGTCCTAGTATTAGGACACATCTTTATATTACTCTAGATTCCACATTTTTAAGAATTTCAACTTCAAAATCCTAGGTCCTGCTAATTATGCTTTCAAGAATAGCAAGATGCTTTTATTTCTGCTCAATAATTGGCAGCATAGTCGTAACAGAGAAAATGATGGAGGTGTCTGACCATCTGCAGTCAAAACGCAAGTACATGTTTTTTGAGTCCTCAAAAGGATTGTTGTATGTAATCCTATGCTTTTTGAAAAAATTCCATAGTATAAATCGTACTATTTCTGACCAATCCAGTGCTTTTAACATAAAAATAATGAGAAATTGCACTACAAATGAGAATCAAATATTTGTCCTACTAATAGGGCATCATGGCTTAGGGCAGACAACATAAATTTTTATGCTTCTTCGAATATTAGAGCACCATGTGTCTACAGTACAAAACTTTTACATAGTTTTACAGTTAACGATGTTTCTTCTGAAAAAAGATTATGTTGGATGTAAAATTTGCATATTTTGCAGTTATTATTCAATTATTAACCATTAAAATTGAAAACGGAGGGACGAGGCAGGTAGGATAAATGTGTTACAGAAGCTGACAAAATCGCTGTAGTGAAATGATACTGCAATCGTGCGTACGTAGTTAAAATTTGGAGTGGAAAAAAGATGTCAATTTTGTTGAAGTTTCCAGACCAGAAATTGTAAAGTTTTACAATAAAAGTATGGAGATACAAACAATAAAAGTACAAACATGACTTATTAATGACATTGTACCAAACGGCTATAAGGAGCAAAAATGAACCCTCTGCATCATCTTTTATTATTTCAATATGGCTGTAGTAAAGTCTTGGTCATGGTACAAAAGAGATGCAAATTGTTCTGCAATTCCTCAGGGAAACTAAATAGATTTATTGGACTTCACATTTCAAATAGCAGAAGCTCTCTCATTTTCAAATCAGTCAGCAGCCCCTACCAAACCCGGACGTCCATCAGGTAATAGCCCTGCTGTACCACCTCCAAAGAAAAAGTTAAATCTGACAGACCTTGCAATGGCGTGAGAATTGATGGGATAAACCATATGATTGAAAGAAGTTCAAAGCAACAAAGATGCAAATTGAAAGGTTGTACATTCAGAACTTCATCTTTTGACGTGAAAACGTCTTTCTGTTGGTTACAGTGGTGGTCGGATGAACTTTCTTGTGCGACAAAATACCGTCAGATTTGAATAGACTAATAATGAGAAAAGTATGGTTGACCCCACAACAGATAGATCATACCTGTAAGAGTTTGTCACATAGTATTTGTTTTGCCTGTGATGTCATCATAACAGTGCAGGCGCAGGCGCGTGATTGTTATGAATTAGCTTTATGTAAGGGTATAAATAAGTGTAGCGTGGAAACGCGTTTAACTAGGAGGTTGATTCTGGTGTCATTTTAAAGAGCGTGAGGAGGACCCAAAGTGAGGCAATAAAAATATTTATCAGTATATAAGTAAAAATAGGTATTAAAAAATAAAAATTTCAAACTCCGTATGTTTTTTTATTATAACATGCAGAGTTTCCTTTCGGATTGTACGAAGCTTACAGAATACTTGAAGATACGTAAAAAAAACATTGTATTGAAATTTGAATTCAAAAATTTGAATATTACGGGGAATATGAGCATTTGTAGTAAATAATGTTTTACTGCGCATACGCGAAATGTAGTTCTGTATACTGTCAACAGATGGCGCCATAAGAAGCTACTCTAAATAAAACATAAGAAAGGCGCAGTTCGGAACCGCGCCGTAAATTTTTTGTGAAAACGTTGGGATAAATCATAAAACTAGTGTTTCGTATTATAATGTTATTTAATTATCAATCTCTTTAACTCTATCGATACGGGAACGTTCCAAATGTCTCTTCAAGCAACAGATGATGGCCATCCGAAACGCCTGAATATCACTGCAAAATTTCCACCCCCTTTTGTTAAGTTTGATTGATTTCTAACCCGCGGCGGGTGCTTTTTTCGTTCGAGTGGCTAGCCAAGCTGGGTTGGGAGGAAAAGAGGGGTTTTCTTAGAATTCTGACATTTCCAGCTGTCATTGTGGTTTTTGAGGGGAGAAGGGGAGTTTCCCTTATCTTTAAAAGAGGAACTCGGGCGTTAACGTATTTTGAGGTCCCTCTATTCCATTGATCTTAGGAATCAGAAGGTTAATACAATGTTTACACAGAGTAGTATAATGGTTACAGAATAGATAATTCAGAAGTTACCACAGATCCTTGCTACATGCGATAAACTTGTGATTTATCTATTCTGTAACCGTTATACTACTCTGTGTAAATATTGTACTGAAGAGATTAATAATTAAATTACATATTAATACGAAATACTTGTTTTATGATTTTATCCCGACGTTTTCACGAAAAATCTAAGGCACGGACACGAACTGCGCCTTTCTTATGATTTTGTGAGAAATGTGAAGCATATTTATGTTTTCATTCTGAAAGAAATCGTTTCAAATCATTTAATTCAAAATAATTGAAAATTGACTTAAAAAAATTCTTTTTATTTCTCTTTACTTATTCTTTGCCTTATTAGAACATTTTTTAATTAGTTTGCTAATTGACAAAAAATTATGATATTTCATATTTATGTTACTATATATAATATAGCATATTTAACCACTCACTGATTTTTATCTGTCCTGTGCATAATTCAGGGCCGAAGGGGTTAAATATTCAATGCATTTCACAATGATCAAATAACATTTATGATATCATCATTTTTATAGAAGCTTCACATTTGCCAGTCTTGTTCTTCGAAAAATCTTTGGAGGGAAAGATACTGAGGTATCGCCTTCAATGGCATGCATGCATCTTCCTGAAAATTTGCTGTCCTTGTATGACATGGATTGACGTATAGCTCTCGTCCGAACTACAACTTAAAGCAGTCACTGTCTGATACATTTAAATGTGAGAGGTTTAGACCTATTGTGTAAATGAAAAATCTAGAAGAGTATGTAGCTTCATGCAGGCATTTGTCTTTATAACTACTAGTACTATGTATTTTCCACAAAATTAGGTATTATTTAAAATGCCCATTTTATTGTGTATATAGAAGGTAATTGATCGTAATCATGACAGCCGAAATCCAAGGGTCTAAAGCCGAATTTTCAAAATTTCGACTTGACCGAAATTCTGGCAAATCAATTTCTGAATCCAAACGTTCAGTTTAGCTTAATTAAATACAGAGTTTAATTAGATACTAGCTGCATGGCCCGGCGTTGCACGGGCAATCTTGAATAATGGGATATTCCCGGGTGGAGAGAAGTGAGATCACGTGAGGCCTTGGGATCCATATTTTCATATGCCCGGCTCCATTTTTTTTTCAGCAAATATTGTACCCAACAAATAATTTCCCCAACAAATGTAAATATTCTTTCAAATCTAGTCTTTTTATTACTAATTTTCATATGCCCGCCTCCGGTTTATTTTTTTTTTACACATATTGTCGCTAATGTAAACGTTACGTTTCCCCCAAAACGAAAAAAATCCTTTGTATCCTATATTGTTTAATTAAAATTTTTAAATCCAACCTTTTAATTACCTTATAGTTAATAACCCAGCACTTCTCAGAATCCACATTTTTTCATATGCCCGCCTCTGTTTTTTTTCCCTACAAATATTGTCACTAAGCTTCCCCAACAAACGTAAATCTGTTTTGAATCCTCTCTTGTTGGATTAAAACTTTCAGCTCTAGCCTTTTTACTACCTTAAAGCAGTTTGGTTTGAATGAAAACGCGAGAATTCTTATGCTTATAAATTAAAACAGATTAGCATGATATTTGTTTTGCAAAAGAAAAAATAAAACGAATAATAATGAAAAAAAAACTGATAAAAATGAATAAATATTTCTCCCCAACAAACGTAAATGTTGCGAAACACCGTACGACAAAAAAAAGAAAGAAAAATGCAGGAAAACGATTTTTTTCAATTGTTAATAAATCGAAACACAGAAGATCGCTCAAAAGGAAATACCAACTTCCGTTAAATAAATAAAAAAAATGCAACACCGGATGCGAAAACTAATAATAGGGGGAAAAAAGAATCCGCCGTTAATGAATTCACCATTCTGCCAATAGATGGCAGCACGTCAATTCATTCACTTTGACGTTTTTAATTAATACCTTTTTAATTAATTGTAATTTCGGAATTTAAATGGCCGAAATGGATTCCTTGGATTATTCCCCATCTTTTGGTACTTTCCGTGTGCTTCTCCGTTCAGCGGTTCGTGAGTAGATAGCCGGACATACATACATACATACATACGTTTGTTTACCTTCGAATTTTAATAGGATAGATTAAATATTATGAGTTTAGAGTTTTTTCATTTAAATGAAAAAAATGACGTCATTGATAAAATAAATATTCAATGATTGAAATGTCAGGCAAAGATTGAAATTAAAATTTTGAAAACTTGAAAATTAAAAGAGTAAAAATTAATTAAAAGGAATTAAGAGTTATTAAAATTGTCTGCCAATCCTTTGTCTTTTACCGATAAAAACTCTTAACTGCTCCTTTTCGTGATCACTAGTAGAGGAGATTGGCCGGGAGAGGTTACCCAAATAGAGAAAAAGAGTGATTAGTCCCATACCATAGGCGACAAAAGAGAAGGGTTCACAAGGAGAGGGATCGAACGAGAAATTATGAACTTTTCCCAAGAATTCTGATTTTGTTGAGCGTCTGGAAGAGGACTCACATCCCTAGGCCACGTCGGGATTTCGACATTGTTGTGATTTGGGACAGTCGGAGTTTTGACATGTCGAGGTTTCGACTGTCGCGATTTTATTTTGTAAGGATATGATTATGTCCGGGTACCGGTATAAGACTCTAGTCTACATTTGTAATTTGGGATCGCTGAAGCAGAATTAATTCAAAATACTTACGTTATTTGATTGTAACTCACTGTAAAACAAATAGTTGGGTTTTCTTGCAAAAACATGCAGTTGTCCTTAAAAATCGAAAGCAATAATTGCAAACCTTTAAATTCATTACATTTTAAAGCATGCGTTTGTAATATTAAAATGAATGATATCAATTTGTCCTTCACTTTATTTTTAAAACCAAGAAAAAATTTCACTTTAATAATTAATTAGTTAATAAATGTTACTATAAGTTAATATTATACTACAGTTATAATTATAAAAGTTAATAATAGTTATAAGTTATATAATTATTATATGTTAATATAATAAAAGGTATGTATATAAGTTAGTTAATAAGTTAATAATTATACTAGAGTTTACTTTAATAATTAATTAGTAAATATTATAAAGAAAAAATTTCCTTTACGAATATATTGTTATTTAACCAAGCGTCACGTTCAGCAAAAAAAGTTATTAGAAATATATTATAAACATGTTTTCTCATTTATAAATTTTAGAAAAGCTATTTATCTATAATGGTGGTTTGAAGACAGCTTTCAGCTGCATTATACGGGGTGTCCGAGAATTGTTGGATACATTTCAAAAATTAATTTGAAAAAACTCATAATGTTACAACAATGTTTTTCTTAAAATGAAAGAGCATTTTGAAAAGTTTTTTAGATAGGTAACGCGCCGTTTCGGTGGTCTAGGTGGTCGTAAATTACTGGAAATCTCAAATTTTTGATCTGCGAAAATATTGAAGCTAGAAAAAAATAAAAACATGTATTTTCTGGAATTTTACGCTCTTTAATTTGTTAAATCAAATTATTTTTCTAAAACTGAAGAGTTTTCAAGATATTCAACAAAAACTAAAAATGGAAACCAGAAAACGCGCATCGGCTTCTACTGATCGGTATCCATTTCGAATGGAAATCTCTCGCTGTAGCAAACTTAGAACGTCATAATGGTTCGCCACGCCACTTACCTGAAAAAAGAACGTTTAAAAATGCGCCCTCATCTAAAAGAAAAACCGGAGTTGTAACATAATTAGTTTTTTTTATTAATTTTTGAAATGTATCTAACAATTCTCGGACACCCTGTATACATGTAAAGTGCTAAAAATTATCATAAAATTAATATTAATATTAATAAAAGCAATGAAGGTAATAAAAGGATATAATGTGTTTATTGTGCTGAAATTGTCAATTACATATCCTATACATTTGAGCTGCATTTAATTAAAATATACATTTAAGCTTATGATTCTTTAATATATTTCAGAATATATGGTGAATCGGAAATGAATGCTTCAAAAATCGTTCCATCTGTACCTCTGCAACACCGAACAAATGGCTCATTTCTTTCTTTAATCGTTGTTGTAAAAACCCAGCTGTTTGGAAAAGCAATTATCATTTGTAAAACGAAGGCTTCTTATTACGATAATTTGGAAACACTGAGGCGGAATGTATTCGAGGTAATTAAGCTGTTTGACTGTAATTCATATTAAGGTCTGATAGTAAAAACATGCAGCTTGTTTTGAGGTAACCTAAAATAAAAATTGCAAACCATTTTTAAATCAGTTCAGTAAGCAGCAATTAAATGCATCTGTGTATTGCTTTCTTTAAATGTTATTAAATACACACTACATATAGAATAGCTTATCTCCCTTCATCCTTATTATTAATAAACGTTAAAATTAAATAATTTTGCTGCACTTATAAGTTGTTTTGTGTTCGTAATATTTTATTAGATTAAACATACAGCACTTTAGGTCTTAATGATGTTTTCCGTCACAATTACCATCATAAATTAACTGTAAATTTTATTCAGTAGATAAATCACGTGTTTTCCAATGTTTTTGATGCTGAGGGGAAAAAAGCAGAATGTAAATAGCATCCCATTGCAAAATACTAGACTGAATAAATAAATGTGTAATGACATGTGCTAAATAGAAATAGAATTTAAATAAATAATAACGTGCAAAATTTAAAATGTATTGCTATCTTTTGGCCAATTTTCTTTATTCTTATATTCGAAACTTAAAAATATGAGTGAAATATTAATCAATTTATATATGCTCTTTGACATATGCAGCGTATTCCGTAAATAAATTTAATTTG
>BGPR01000895.1:198364-223600 GCA_013235015.1 Araneus ventricosus
GAAGCTAGACAAACTTAAAATAGATTGTACCAGAATACGAGAAAGTCAAGAGGAACGATCTTCAAATGATTTGTGAGTTTTGTATTTTATTGAGGATAAAGATAAAATAACTAAAATAGCTTTGCAATCAAGAATAAAGTACTTGCGACGGCATTTCTAGCTCTATAATAAATTTACGAAACTCTATCCTGTTGAGTAAGCACAGACTACTATTTCCACTTCAGTAGATCAGCAGCCGTTGATCGAGACGTTTCCGTAGTCTGGAATATTTGTCGGGTTATTTTTCATTGACCCTTAATAAAATATAATCGAGTTTTCGAGTAACAGATGCCTATTTTCAAGAGCTTCTGTTTATGTATCAGCTTTACACAAAAGAAAAATTCTCAGGTTTTAACAGTCTTGTTTCAAAATCTGCACTTTATCGTTTTCAATACATTATCATAACTTCGACATTATTTTCCCAAATCAATGTCACAGATTTGTTCAGGCGTATTTTCATATGAGTATTATTTTCAGAAAATGATTGGTAGATTCTATAATGTTCTTAGCCAATTTGCTTAGAATTGCATACAAAATTAGCAAAAATTATGAAAATGTTGTTAAAATCATGTTATATGAGTGAAATTTCATTCTTGGAGGGCAAATTTCTTTCCCTAATGATTTCGGAAAACCTTCCTGACATTTTCTCCTTATCGAAAACAGTTTCTCTTGTAGAGATAGTTAAGAGATAGCATCTGCAATAGCCAATAGATAATTATCTCCTCTAGTGGAGATGGATAAGAACTAGTGGAGATTGCTCATAGTTCCTGGAATTAAAAATTTTAAAACAATTGTGTTATATAGGAATGATACATCGCGAAACTATAAATACATCAAAATTATTTTTAAATCTTAAAATTTCTTTATATTTTTAAATAATATATTATCTGTAATCATGCAGCATATTTGTTAATTTGCAAAATTAAAATTTTCCAAGGATGTATTCTTTATTTCATCTGATATCAATATATTTTAAACATGAATCTTAAGAATCGTACATGATTATTTAAGATTCATTGTTACATATTGTAATTTAAAATTTATTGCTCGCGAATTTTAAATAGATTTCAAATCAAAAGATTGTTTTCCTCTATTTTGAAATGGAGTTTTTTCTATTATTAATTTATGAATTGCAATCCAGATATGATGATTTGAGATGGCTTAATATTATAGTTAAAATTAAGAAATGCATATTTTTTTGTTGAAATGCGTTTTCATTTTCAACCTGGAATTCAGTTTTAGAAGATGTTATTTGTAATTATGCAGCATATTTTTTTTAATTCACGAAATTAAAATCTTTCCATCAGGTTAAGGGTTGTCATTGCTTCTGGTATCTATAAATATTTTAAACATAAATCTTTCTTATCCATTGAAACTGACATTTACATTTTCTTTAATTTCTTCACCACAATATAAACATCATGCATTTCGTGTTTAGTACTTTACCTTTGGTATAAGAATTCTATTAGGATCTTAAGAGATGATTAATTATTTTAATTATTCTTCAAAAGTTCGAAAATATTTTCTTATATTTAATTATTTCATGAGCACAAGCATATTAATTGAAACTTAGTTATATTAAAACATTCAATACTAAATTTTTTCTAAAAATTATTTCTTCTATAAGCAAATCTTAGTAAAAATAGTTAGGAAACCAGGATTAGCAAGAGGAAAACTACTTATACTACAGAAATCTTCAAATCAGATTGAGATTTTCTTATTCAAAAACAAAATTTAAGCTATTTAGTTCTTTTCCTGCGGATAACATTTTATTTCGTTTACATCTGAATTTTATTCATTATTTTATTCCTCTACTATTATTCTCAATAACATAGTACCGAAAATCGATTAGTGTTGAACGTTATAGGAATAGTAAAATATATTATTACTTTCTTTTTATAGTAATGGTATTTTTTAAATGAAAAGTTTTAACATTTCAGGTCTATATTCAGGTCTATCTTTTTTATCTATTTATTACACAATGTTATCATGATATTTCCACTCTTCATCAAGCAGTTTTACGACTTATTCTTTCATCCGGTCATAGGTAGTATAGGTGTTAATCAACAAATATCCAGTTTGGTAGTTTTCTTTCTTGAACTACTATTGTCATTGTTTAGCATTTTATTAACTTGCATTTTTGTCTGATCCGCGTTTTATTTTTATTGAGAGATTTCAATTGCATTTTAAACAGATCAGAAAAATAAACTTTTTAAATTTTAAGGTTTTAAAATATTTCCATTGAAAAATATAAAACAAGAATTTTCTATAATTCGCTTTTTACGAAATTCCCTTCTGTTTTTTTCTCAAAAAATTAAAAAAATCTTTTAAGTTTTTCTTAAAAAATTTAAAGTGACCGCTGCTCAAAATGTAGAAATTCGTATACACATTTTATGAAAATTACTCATCAAAACTGAAAGCCTTTTTTTTCTACACAATTTGGTTTTTCGACATCAAGTTAATAACATTGAGATTAACATTGTTAATGTTTCAAAGTCTGAAAGCTTTGATTAAAATCATTAGTTTAGAAATGAAATCTATCTTTAGCAGACATCTTGCTTCCATATGCAAAGAATTTACTTTTTTGAAATTATGGTAAATTATATGACTCAAAAAGAATAAGAATGCTACATATATAAATTTTTAACACGAATAACTAGTTTATTTTCTCTAACAGTCAACACTTAGCATCCATCAAACGTATTAGTTATTTGATTTTCTATATAAATTAAAGAAATTCTAATAACTAACAAGATACTTTCATCATTTTTGTCAAAACTCTATTGATATTTTCAACATTTTGTATTTTTAATATTTTAAAATTTCTGCAAATAATAATAATAGATAAATATAAGAAATGAAGTAAATTACAGTTCTATATTATACCACTTTAATTTTGCGGTATAATAATTAGATAATTTAATGCGGGCATATTCAAATTATTGTATTACTATGAAATATTGCTGTTTAGAGAATATAAATAATTCATAGAATATTAAATCGGGAATTCGAATCCATAATTTTTTTCTAATATAAGCTTTAAATCGTAATACATGCATATAAATGACTGAAAATAACCATAAATCTAAATAACGACGTTTATCATTCATACTGATAAAAGATCTGGTGATGTTCAGAAGATCAAATATGCTTATAATTATACAATTATATTTGCATTTGAAAAGAAATGAATTAAAATATGCATTTAAGTGTTTGATTTATTGATATGTTGAATACAATACTTCAGAATAATTACGAATGAGAGACGGGAACTTCAAAAAATCTCCCTGTTCTGTACCTCTAAAAAGTAAAAAAAGTAATTATCCAATTGTTTCCATTATTTTTGCAGCTAAGAACTAGTTGCCAGCAAAAGCAATTATCATTTTCAAAACTACAATTACCTATTATGTTAATTTGAAAACGCTGGCTTGGAATGCATGTGAAGTAATTAGCCTGCTTGACTGCAACATACATCAAAAATAAAGAATTTGGATTTTCTTGTAAGAACATGCAATTTGTTTTGAAGTCATCAAAGGAAATACAAATTATTTTTAAATGAATTAAGCTAGCAGCATCTCAATGCATTTGCACATTGTTTTTACTAAACCTTATTTAAAATGGCGACTTCTACTTCTCCTAATCCTTATTATTAATATATGTTAAAATAAAATAATTTTGTCGAAAATTAAAGACGTTTTCTATAAGAAAACATTAAATTAAATTATACGCTTCGCGATATGGAATTGAATGGAGTTTTAGTCGCAAATGAATGAATGCACAGAGCAACTCAAATATTAATTCAATAAATTAATCTATCTTCATTAAATTTAATGAATATAAATCACCAAATAGAATGTAAATTACACGCTAAATTTACAAAATTAATATTAGAATTAATGAAAAACTTTCGGTTATTAAAAATTGAATAATATATTTTTGCTATTTCATAATAATGAAATACAAAGTACCGTTGGTCTAAGAAGAAATATACATTTGAAAAATGCTAAATTTCCAACTTCAGACTAAATGTACAATTCGAAGAAAGAAACATTCGACCAGCAGAAATAGATCGACGATTGTCAGTGTATTAGATCATTAAGGTATGCGCATACGTTCGAAAACCCATTTTTGACCGAAAATCATAATTTTTTTTTTAATGTCTTATCTGAAAGCCTATTGTTTTTAGTTTTCAACACAGTTTTTATTTTACATCTATGATGATCAGAAGTGAGATTAGAGACTTTTTAGTAGAACTTGACAGTTGAAAATGGAGTGGTAAATAATACGATAAAGAAGCATTTTTCATTGTTTTTACTTAAGATATTTAAATTTTATTGTTTATTTTTGTGTTATACTATTTTAAATATACCAGGTATTATTTTGAAAGATTTTCAGTGTGAATTTCTTTGTTTTCTATGACATTGTTGCAAATTTAGGTAATTTTGAATCAGTACAGTATCTTGATTCTCCGTTAATGATGTAATTTTTTATTATAAATGTAGGAAAAGTACGTAAATTGTACTTATGATCAATATCAATCACTAAAAGTATCTCTAGATCAACTAATAGGCATTATAAAGTTATTTGACTGAAAAACAATATTCAAATCTATCGAAGGCGGCTGAATGATAGAAAACGATAATGACACATAAGGCTCAAGAAAACGACTAAAAAAAATTCCATTCAGAATTTTTTAAAAAATGTGCTAAGCTGGCAAAAACTAAGGACTAGCCTACAAAACTGGGGAGTATTGAAGAAAAATTCTTTTTTCTTCTCATTGTAAATTAAAAACATAAACTTTAAACTCATTTTTCTCGAAATGTGATTTTTTGCAAAATTTTCATTTTTCAAACACGATAACTAAAATTCAACTTAAAATATCCGTCTCAAATTTGGCATAAATATTATTTATTATATTGTCTAGGTAATGAACCAAAATATAAGTGAAATAATGCTCCATTAAAAAGTTATGCATCTTTTAAGGTTTGAAAAAAGGCCAAAATTCTTTAAAAATTCATGATTTCACACTAAAACTCTTATAATTTACATGTTTTTAGATACATTGCAAAACTTTTGCTTCAGGACCTAGCCAATAGTTGAAGGATTATATATGGTAAAGGATTTATCATTCTGATCATTTCTTTTTGAACGAGGGTGTTTGAAAAAGGTAAAATTTAGTGCAAAAAAATCTAAGTTTTTTCAAATTTTTAAAAATATATTTAATTCATTTAACTTTTTTCTATGATTTATTAAGTTTTAACATAAATGTCATAAAAAATGCAAAAATATTGATTCAAATATCATTATTTAAAAAAAAAGCCTCCGAATGTAGTCGGATACCTTAAATTTTGACAAAAAAATATTTTTCAAATAGTTCTGGAGAAATAGAAGTGAATTAGCGATAATTCACTTATATATAGTGATTTAGTTCAACGATCTGCATTGGAATTTGATTCAACAATACATTTTAGCACATATTCCTTTAAAAGGGATGTATAAACGTGCAAAAAATGTATGTGTTTGAGTCACTGAAAGATTTTCAAACTGTTAAATAAAAAATGCTGGAAAGAGAGGAAATACAGCTTTTTCGAACCTGTTTACTAGTGATAGTTCTAAGCTAAATTAGATGTCTACGAAGCCCTTTATTTACACTTGTCAACGGGAATTTTCAAACTTTTTTAAGGGGCATCTTGTTCTCAGCCGAGCGCAATATTTACAATTTCGTAAACTTTAATCGTAAATACTTAGGTATTCCACTCGGAAGACAATTTCAGCCTTCGATGAAAGTAATCAGCTCCGAAATTAGATTTTTTTAGGAAACATTACAAAATGTTTTGCTGCACTGCACTGTACAGAATTTAGCATTTCTTCACGGAAATTCTTATTCGCATTTTGGAAATTCTTGATCATTCACTTCCTATGTGCACCTGTCAGATAATTCTTTATTAATCTGAGTTCGGATAGAACAAAGAAACCTAGGAAGTAAAGTCGAAATAATTTATCACGTGCTCTGGAGTTCTCCATTCACAACGATTTCTTTTTTTTTTTTCTAATCCTTTTTTCTTATTCCGCTATGCACGTCTTGCTTTGGTTTTAGTGTTAAAGTTTCTTATCTGTCATTAATATAATTGAGAGGTAAGCTAATTTATAACTTTTTAATGATATTGGACTGGCAATTTTAGCTGTTGACATATGATGTATCTGTTACATATTAGCTGTGAACATGACATTTAGCTGTGACATATTAGCTGTGAACCATATGATGTTGTAAAACATCATATGTTTCACAGTTTATCATACAGTTACAGACCTAATAAAGTTATAGACCTAAGATTTTAAACTCGTGAGATTATGGTATTCTTAAGGCACAGTTCCATTCAATTTTTTTGAAATATATATAAACAATGTTTTGAAAATTAGGTACCTTTTGCATATTTGCTTGGATATAGTTTGGGTTTTTTTGGTCGTGGTTTCCCCAAGAATTGATCTGTACTTCGTGTAGCATCGCATTTCTCATTGCATGCATATATGGAAATCTAATATGTATTATGCATATGTAATTATTTTTGATGACTGTATTTTTATGATGGATATATTTTGTACTTTTTATGTATGTTTATACAATGTAAGACTTTTTTAATTTGCACACTTCCCCGTCAACCTTTAAAACGCTGCATACTCTATGAGTGATCAGAAAATAAATATATTCATACAGTTATCTACACTTGTGCTATATTGTGCAAAATTTAAAAAAAAAAACGAAATTTTGAAATTGCTTGAATTACATTGAAGGTACCATTATAATCTTAATAGGCTTCATATAACTTTCTATGCATATTGTGCATTATATGAAATAAAACTTTTAGTTTATTTTGAATAAACGAATTTTGTTGTAATACTTAACATGAGCTTAAATGAATGAGCATACACAATAAAGCATAGAAGTAACAGAATGCGTTTTGTATAGCACTGAAAAAACAAGATTTGATCGTCTTGTGTTATTCAATTTCATGAAAGAAATCACAACTTTGCTAGTTGTTTCTTCAAAATGTGCAAACACACTTTCTAGAATTCATATTCTGAATGCACTAACAATCTGGGTCAAGCACAGTTTACAGTCATTAAACATTACCGTTGAATTTGCACTGGGTGTATCTTTATGTATGAAAAAATTCTTCGATATTCTTCGCTTGAAATTTTTCCAAAAAATATACAAAATTCATATGACAGGCACATTGGTCGGAACTTATTTTTTGTCAGTTAGTTCCGCCATATCAAAACTATGCCAGGGGAATTTTAAGATAGATCTTGCTATTTTGAACTAAGTTCAAATGATAAAGATTTGAGCTGACTTAACCTCACAAAAAATATTTTCCCACATTTTCATCTATTCTTCTAGCGAAACGAAATATCGTCTGTATTCTACTCAGAAAATTAACAAAGCCCCTGTGGCCTTGTTGTAACGCTTCGACTTCGGGATAGGAGGGTTCCAAGATCGAAACCCGATTTCGTTAAAGATCCGCCGTGCATGTGGGCCTATTGCACGTTAAATCTTACATAGGGGGCCAAACGGCTTCCCTCTGGTGTAGTGCTGAAATTTGGAGAGGGAACCCAGATAGCACGTAAGTTTGCAGCAAGTTTGATTTTGAGTTGATATTGCTTTGTCATAGCAAATTTGACGCAGCGAACTTGTGGCAAGTTCACCGTGACAACTAGCGCCACCCTTTCTTGCATTGCAAGTCTGCTGCAAGTTCACAGCGCCATCTCCTTTGCAATGCAAATTTGCAAAACAAGCTAGATGCAAAGATAGCGCAAAGAGATAATTATCTTTGCCTCTGTTTTAGAAAAAAACAACCAATTTTTAATAGCATCTGCTAGACCGTCCTTCTTTTTATTAATTCAATAAATCAATGATAATTTGTAAAAAAAAACTTTTTTATGAAAAAAATTTTTGAAACATTTTCCATCTTTTTACTAAAAGTTTTTACTTTAAAGAAAACTATATCGCGTTTTTCTTAATGTTGAAATTTTAGCGTTTATAAACACAATTAAACCGAAAAAACAGTCAATGTTTGTTGAAAAATAAAGTTATACATTTTGTCCCATTTTAAAGTAATTAATTTTGAACTCTAATTTCATAATTTATTCTACTAACAGAACGTTGTTATTAGCGAAAATCGCTCTCTCTTTGACTTCAAATCATATTCCCAACTCAAAAAATTAGCGAAATCAAGAAAATAGTTTAAAATAAATCGTATGCGAATCGAATCGAACGATGTATTATCGAAATCTATCTTCTCCTCTCAGAGTTTAACTGGTCGAATGGTTAGCGTCTCCGCTTCGGAACCGGGAGGTCGCGAGTTTTATCCCGGGTTGTGTTTCGTACTCTGTTTTTGCTATAATTTGCAATAAGTTTGCACGGCAAGTTTGTGGCAAGCTTGCTGCAAGTTCGTTTCATGGTGACTTCGGAGCTTTCGTTAGTGCTAGGACGCGAGTTCTATCCTGGGTTGTGTTCGTTCTCTGTTTTTGCAATAATTTGCAATGAGTTTGCGATGCAAGCTTGCTGAAAGTTCATCCTATGGTGACTTCGAGGCTTGCGTTAACTTGCTGCAAGCTTGTTTCACACTTGCACACTTGTCGTGACAAATTTGCAGAAAGCTTGCAGATTTGCAGTGCAAGTCTGCTGCAAATTTGCTGCAAACTAAAATTGCTATCTGGGAATGTCAGTTCAGGTATCGTCATGTGACCGCAGTTAGAAATTGCGAGGTCTGTCCTAAAAGCATATTTACGGATTCTACTATGGTTTGGATCGAGGTCGCTTTTCATTGGCTCTCAGCGTCAAGTGACTTCGCTTGCTTCTGAATGATGTCATAGGAGCGCGCTTAATTTGGATTTCGATTTTTGTCTTAGCTATTGTATTATGGAAAAACTAAAATTATCTTTTAATTACGATTATTCGGATATTTCTAAAGGGAATGGTGAATTCAAGATAAAGATAATTTTGGTTTCTCCATGATACAATAGCTGACAAGGAGAGGGCACGACTTGGGAAATTCAATTCGGGATGAAACTTGGCATATTAGTAGTATACCATTAGGGTGTTCACCCATCATTCTAAAAAAATGCAATGGCCAGCCAATTCGGAGGAAACGGCCCTCAAACTTTGGTCACAACTTATATACCTGTAACTCTTCTTGAGAAATCAGTGCTCAGATAGTACAGATGGCAGCGCACTCGCTTATCATTCGGAAGGTCCGCAGTTCGGTCCTAGCTGAGGTTTCTTTATTCTTATTTTTTTCAAACTTATTCCAAATTAAATTAAATATTAGAAAAATATTTTAAATCAAAACCTTAATTATTTTTATGCAGAAAATAACTTTATTTATATGATACTTGAATTACAGATAAAATAATAATACAAATATATAAACGGCAAAATAATTATAAATACATCTTTAATGGTGATAAATATTAACTATACTTAAAATTCTCATTCTAAATTCATTGAAAGTTTTAAATTATTGCATTTTTATATTCACAAATTCTTCGTTCTTATTGTATCTTGGAAACAGTAGAAAGCAGATGTTAATATATTGAATACATATGCAGATTATCCAATATTTTAATGCTGGAATAAAAATAGCAGAGAGCAGCTGTTAATCTATTAAATGCGTAGGCAGATGGTCCGAAATTTCAATAATTGAAAAGGGTCCAATGGATAAATGGCTTTACTCATTATCGTATGAAATGCTTCGACAGTGCTTTTACTTCTATTCCTTTAGAAGCCCTGAACAAACGAGGTTATTCACCTTGGATTTTGAAGTGTTTAGCATTGTTTTTTGATTAAATTAGCACAATACAGACAGTTAAAATATTCTGAAGTGAAAATGTCTATGAATTATAACACTGCTACTGTGTCGGAGGTTGAAGATGGAACCACACAAGAATACACTATACAGTGAAGTGTCAAAGTTGAGATTAAAAGATGCTGTTATTTATTATCAAGGTTTACTGGCTCAAAATAATTTAATTTCATCAGATCTTCAGCTTCAATTTCTCATGAAGCAATGTTGATGGGTGAAGAAATTTTCCAAAATACTTTGGCCATCCTGGCTGAAAAAATTATTGTGAGTGATGAAGGACTTATTCATGAAAATGTAAGGTGTCAAGAAAGTTATTTTCTGCACAAAAATAATTAAAGTTTTAATTTTAAATATTTTTTAAAATTTTTAATTTAATTTGGAATAATATTGAAAAAACGCAGCCAGGACCGAACTGCGGACCTAGCGAATGGTAATCGAGTACGCTGACATCTAAGCTATCAAAGCTCTGTTTGCTTGTGGAGAGTTACTGGTATATAAGTTGTGCTCAAAGTTTGAGGGCCATTTCCTCCGAATTGGCTGGCCATTGCATTTTTTTAGAATGATGGGTGAACACCCTAATGGTATACTACTAATATGCCAAGTTTCATCCCGAATTGAATTTCCCAAGTCGTGCCTTCTCCTTGTGAGACAATAGTCGAAATCCAAACTAAGCGCGCTCCTATGACATCATTCAGAAGCAAGCGAAGTCAGGTGACTCTGAGAGCCAGTGAAAAGCGACCTCGATCCAAACCATAGTAGGATCCGTAAATATGCGTCCCAAAATAGTCCTCGTGTAGCTTCAAAATGGTCGTTAATACTACTAAATTAAATAGATAATTAACAGAGAAGTAGTACGCAAATTCATACAAGTCATACATGTTGTCATAACATCATTCCCAGTATGCATTACGATAGCAAATGCAGAAAGATGTTACCTTCCTGAAATATATAGATATCCATCTAAGGCATCGTTTTGCAGCTAAAATATAAAATTTATTGTAAGTTCTAAACTATTAGTACAAATATGCTGAAATTTTTCGTGGACTTACAATTTCGCATCATTTTTGTTATTCAATAATTTGCATCAAATGTTTTGCGGCAAATTTGATAAAAAAAAAATACCATTTTCGCAAAAATATTCTAAATTGAAAATTATAAGTGCAGAATAGAAATAATTCTAGATTAATAACCATGTTGTTTCTCAATATATCAATAAAAGTTCAAAATTTTACTTTAACGTTAGACATTCAATATTTTATTTGCTCATAATTTGAATCGAATAAAGCTATAATGATGAAATTTAGTATCCGAGGATAAATTTTGTTACAGTTTTGAAATCATTTGTCAAAAATGGGTGTTGCCATAGAAAATTTCGAAGTTTCTGCAATTATAAATAGGTAGACGAACTCATAGGTAATTTTTAGACATGGAATCTTTTAGCACACGTTGTTTCCTGAAGATTGGTGCCTTTTCTTTCAATATTGGATGAATGACGGCAAAATAATATTGGGTGACTCTTTCTTTTTCTCTACCTGAATGAGCCCCATATCCACACAACTGGTTCGGTCACTATAATATTTACTAGGACTAGGCATGAGGCGGCGTTCTGTATCTGAGTGCATACTATCAGCCAAAAGAAATATTGCTTATGTACTTCTGTATCGTATAACAGATACAAAAATATTTAAAATGATTAGATGGAGCTATTCATACGCAGAGAACCAGCTGCTTTAAGAAAATAAAATTATATTATGAATATTATTAATAATAGTAATTTGTAGAGTAAGAAACAGTACGCAAAATAAAATGCATGAAATTACAAAACAAGAAACGTGCAACTCAGTGTTACAATAAAAAAAGTAGAAAACTTACAAATGATTCACAAACTGAAGATATATTTAAAGGTATAAATCACAAGCCTACAAAAATATAAGGCGACTGAATGTATGATGAAATCAGTACTGAAAACACAATATTCTGCGAAATTACTTTGAAGCATAAACTCGATACATTCTGTAAAGTCGACAAATGTTGTGTTGTTAAATTATCTGAAATGTTTTTTTTTTTTGTCGTTTTCTTTGCTAGGGCATGCTGTTAGTTCCTTTCGATATTGCTTATAAAGACTCCCCTTAATTATTTGTACGATATAATTTTTCATTTAAATGCACATTTTTTAGAAGGAATTTTAAATTATGGGACATCTGTTTTAAAATTTGGTTTTGCTGAAGCATTATAAGCATATCCATGGGGAATTCCGAATATCGTCTCGACAAACAAGCAGGTTTCATGACTTATAATTAAAAAAATATTTAACTAGATTCAGAAAGTTTGGATACATATTAAAGATGAATCTGAAACAAAATAACATCTCCAATTCCTTGCTAAGATAAACATATTTTTATCACGGACGTTTGAAATTTAAATTATAAAATGATTGACCAGTTTTTCTTAAAATGGAAGATGTCTAAGAAATTGGAAATAAGGCTCTCCTGTTTTTAATCACTTTTCTTTTTGAAACACAATCTTCATTATTTCCAGACAATTTTTCCCAGACAGTTTTCAAAGATTTGTGTTGTTTTCTATGAACTAAATCCTTTAATTAAAAACGTCTATGTTCTTTCATTTAATTATGCAAATATTTGTTTCATTATTATTCAAAAAGTTTCCATTGTAATCTTTTTGAAAATTATTGGAGAAAAATATTGAAAAATATTTTCACGTTTGCATTTAAACTTAATCTGCTATTTTAGTCTATCTTATTGAGAGATTTAACTAACAGAAGCTTAACAAAAATTTATGCTATTTTGCGAAAATAAATTTTCACTTTGTGTAATTATAAATACACGATATTACTCACATTAAATTATTTACGTTCATCTAAAGATGTTTTGACAAACTAAAAGTCTTTGATCAGCTGAATTATACATTAAAGGGTCTCAAATAAATTTTATCTAAGTAATCAGCTTAATTTCATTTTCAGCTATATGAAATAGTGCTTTTGAGTAAATAACTTTCGTATTCACTATTTTTTGGTGTTTATGAAACAAATATTATTGAAAGTTTCATGGCTTCCCTCAGATTTATTAAGCTCAATTCCATGGTACGGTATCAGCAGAAATATTATATGAGAGATTTCCGTCCATAAAGAAAGAAAAAAGTAGTTTTTTCTTCAAAATAGTCAAAATCCAATGAAAGTTGATCCCATTAATTAGAAAATGAAGTGCTTTAAAGGGAATAATTTTTTTGGGACCTGTTAATATTCACGGTTCCAAATGTTAAAACTTGTATATGTTAAGACCTAAAAATAATTATGGTGCAAGAAATTTCAAATACAAATAAAATAAAATTTCCACTCTACTTAATTAATCACCTACATTTTTAGACACCTAAAAAATTAATGAAACTATAGTGGAAGAAGATGAAACAAAAGTTGTACATTGCTTATGAAACAAAAAATAGAGAGATTAAATAAAACAATTTTTTAAATTAAATTTTTTTTATTAACAATTAATTAAATATTATTACTGCCAAATTTAAATTAATAATTGTTATGGTGTGACTAAAAAATGTTAAGTTGGGCCTAACCCTATAGCTGAAAATAAATACATGAAAAATGGCACAGTGATCGTAATAATGATTAGTACACCAAAGGCAAGAGCACACGATTGAGTAGACAAGAAAAACACTATTTATTAACATTTATCCACGGCAATACTGTCTACACATCAAAAATCTGTAAAAATCATCAAAACACGTGTATGAAAAATATGTATCGTTACTCTAAAAATGTTTCAGTATAGTGATACGTTATAAGAAAATATTATTTTAACTAGTATAAAAATGTTGCAACATATTGGGAAAAAGGAAGCTTCAACTGCAGTTGAAAAAAAAGTCTTACCAAAGCATGCTTAACATCAGGATGAGGAAAACGAAGCTTGAAAAACTATTCACTCAAACAGAGATCTCCATCACGCTACACCTTAGTATTAACACCTGTAATGAAGAATTCCTTGGGACAATATGTCCTTAAAAGCACATGGCAAGGCTTCAATAGATCTTACGAAGACATGGATCCTACACCAAGCAGCAACTCGTAAAAGCAGGAATCAAAAAAAGGAAGGCGACATCACTTCACATCCATTCTTCACCTCTCCATCACATCTAGCCGAACGAACCCCGAGAAGCACGTGTGTTCCACCTGTTGCCATACATACTCTTCTTAACAGAAACCTGTTCTAACGCAAGTCCAACTAGAACATTTGTCTGTGCACTTTCGGTCCAACTATAACATTCCTCTAAACCTTCAGTCCAACTATAATGCAGTCCTGTTCACAATAATGTTCAAGAATATCGACATAACAAAATTTTTGTACTGATGCACACAACCATACACATATAGAAAAGAAATAAAATATACACATTAATACAAAACGCTGCAGGTTTTCAAATGCTAGGAAAATTAAGAAGAAATTGTATATGCTCTGTTGAAGCTGCATTATGCAGTTTGCAAAAATGGGCAAAAGCATCATCCTGGAAAGATTGTTAACGATACACATTTGGTTTCGATAAAACTTGGTGTAAAAATTTGATGATTGGTGATATTGACGAGTTTTCTGCCACTCAGTTTCAATTCGGCTACATGAGCACTATTTCGAAAATACACTGAACTCCTTCTCCATTCACAAATTTGATGACTGGTGAAAAAAAAGCAGAATTAACTGCTACTCAGTTCAAACTTTCAATAACTGATATCTTTTTATCAGAATTTGCTGTCACATTCAACCACATTTCTGTCCTTCCATTCAACTGGCACAGCGTCTTTTTGTAAAGGACCAGGACAAAAAAAATCGTTCTTAGAGCACTGTCAGCCACTCTTTCAATTTTCGAAAACAGTGATCTTTTTAACCCATCAACCGGCTGGAACGTAGAAAGTCGCTCTCTGATGATTATTCTAAAACCGGCTCCGTCGCAGAAAGTCGTTCTCCGATTATTTCTCTTAAACCGGCTCCGGAGTAGAAAGTTGCTCTCTGTTTATTACCCGAAAACCGGCTCAGAAACATTTGCATTCACCATTTAACTACAGAGAAGCCGTTTTCAAAGCATTCAGCTGAAATATTTTTGCCGTTCAAAGGGTTAACATGAACATGCAAGTCATTCTTATTCAGAATTCGCTGCCATATTCAATACTGCAGAGGCCCAACACCAGATCGCCGTTTAGTAACACGCTTTAGCAGTCCGACGTTTTCTTCGGAATAAAAATTTTAATGCTGGTTTTGTTGTACATCTTACACAACATTCAGATGAATTCTTTATGCCAGTCAACACACCTGAGAGGAAGAGAACCGAAGGAAAAATCCAATGGTTTCGACCCCCAGGGTGCGACCGTTACGTTCCGTATTTTTAAAGCAATCTATCTCAGACAAAGGAACCAGTTCACACACAAAAACATCCGCCGTTCAAAATGGCGAGAAAATATTTCCGTTAAATAAAGTAATTTATAATTTAATAAACCTTGAAACATTAAGAGAAATTACATAAAAAGTTAAAGCAATTAATAATTGGGTTGATTACTAGAAAAATAAAAATGAAGAATTAAGATATTTAATAAAACTGTAAAAATTACCGTTGAAATTTTAAAAATTGCCAAGGATGCCACAAGAAAGGAAAGAAACTTTGGTGGCGAAAATTTAAATTATTTAAAGTTACTGGTAAAGCCGAAAAATGACGTAGTTGCGTTTTTTGCAATCTAACAGTACCCTCATCGTGAAATGAATTTTGGCATTGTGGCAGTAACACTGTAGCTGCAGAAAAACATATTAAATGGCAGTATGATCGTATTGAGTGAGTAGAACACCAAAGGTAAGAAAATAAGATCAAATTAGAAAAAAAACCACTGTTTATTAACATTTAGCTATTATTACAGAACAAATATTAACGCAAACTTTTTGAGCAAAAAAAACACATGTTTGCATACATTAGTATATATATAGTATCATTCAAAATGTCCAAAGATAATTATACATATTGGATAAACAATTAATTTGACTGCAGTCAAAGAAAAGAAATCTTACCGAAGCAAGCTTTACCCGAAAGATCAGGAAGAAAAGAAAATTTTAGCTCGTAAACTATGAATGCCACTGAAAGGAGATCTCCATCATTCTCGATTTAATAAAGATAATAACCTGTGTCGAACGAGTAATCACTGTTCTGTGACTTTAAAAACACATTGTCAACTTAGCAGCATGAGGCGAAAACGGCATCACCAAAACAGGAATCAAAAAGGCAGGCGACAAGACATCTTCATCTTTTTTTCGAGCACACCACACATGCCTCACCAAAAGAAAAACGTGCCTTCAACCTGTTGCCACTCATTTTCTTCTTTTCAAAACCTGTTCTACTGTTGGTTTCGCTGTAACATTGCCCTGTGAACTGTCGGAACTATAGCACACACTAATATTTCTCATCCTCTGTCCAATTGCAGAAAACGTCCCTTTGTAAGTTCCAATGCAGATGTCGCTTCATAAGTTGCATTTGTAAGACGTTGAACACTGAATTAGATACTACAATACTCTTGCTTCATGTTTGTAAATATGAAATTTTATTATCGATTTTCCACCCACTCTGTGCTGTACTAGAAATATCAAAATTAGTACAGTTGTGTGTGCTCGATGACGATACAGTTTTTTAACATTTTCAGAACTTAATTCGTCTTATTTTTTTTATCACTTTGCAATTTTAATGAAATTTGGTTCCAGGAGATTTCCGCCATCTGCTGGTGAAATTCAGATAAAAATGATTTTAATTTTCCGAATTATATACAATAATGAAATACGAAATATAAGAAAAATTAAATGGTAGGAAGTAACAAAAATAAATACGATTTTTAAAACAAGCTTTTAATAGTCTAGTCTAAAGATATAAGACCAGATAACTTAATTAATATTTGCTTTTCCTCTGTCCAGTATTAAGGAACTTCGCTGATAATTTTGGTGAAATTGTAACTTAATAAGGCTGATTTCAGCACACCGAGATTCTTGAATTAAATATCTGACTGCACGATTGAAGTTCATGCAAATTTGTTTCCTTCGATTACATTAGATTGTAAAAATAAGTGATGTTAAACACGTACATAATCATTCGACATATTTTTGGTTATTGCAATAGTTGCCGCTTGTAGTGACCACGGATCCAACGATCAATCGGTTGTACTGGTCAAAATAGTGTGGAACGAATCTCCCGGATCTAAACGCATAGCAAATCAACCGGTTCTCTAGTGATCAACAACGATGAAGAAGAACCACCATCAGTCCAAGAAGCTCTGCAAGACCTTCGTAGAAGACCATCCAATACTGCGCTGAATCTTCTGATGAGCATTATTCATGTGAACGGTTTATCCAATAAATGCTTGAAAACTAAAACAGGTTATTGCACATTGTATAGATTTTTTTTCCATTTAAAACGAATAAGTACATGCTAACGATGTTGTGATGTCTGCTTTTCTGCTATCCTGGTGTGCTGACAGATTTGTATTATTTTTAAAGCATTTCGGATGAACTGATCATTCTTATGTAGTGATCATCTTGGCGTTGACCCAAAGTGATCACTACAAGCGGAGTCCACTGTATTAAGATTTCATATATGACAACTTCAAATCGAATTTCTTTCGAAGTTTTAGAAGATTTTCAAAATAAGATTCAATGAAAAAAAGCCACATTCAATGTACTATGGATAAGCGTGAATATTTTACTTAAACTTTTTGTGTTATATGCGTTAGTTATGTGTTAAGTTGATATTTATTTATGCTAGTTAATTTGCTTTTAGTCATGAATACTACTCACCATACTTGTCAATATTAATTTTTATCATTTTCGCATTTATCGTTAATATCCTTGAATGTTAACAGGGAAGAACGCACGTGAATAGGTTGAATGATAACACTGTTTACTGGAAGGTACACAATGCTGTTTGCTACAGAATATCAAAAACCAAACCTGAAAAAAATATTTTTTCGCACTGTTTGTATATGAAATGAAGAGTGGCAGAAATATTAATATCTGTTCACAATGGGTAGGTAAATTAAATAAGACTTTGACTAGAAAGATCCAATATTTACCGTTGCAAACAATGATAAGCTAATGTAATTAAACGGAAATGAATTCATATAGCTAGAATTTCTTCACTGAAAATATAAGGAGATATAATTGCATACTGGAAATCTGCTTCATGAAATATTTGCTCATTTTGGTATTCCGAAACAATGCACAACCGTAAACATTCAGTATTTGTTGAATATTCAGTATAAATCTGAATTTCAGAAAGAAAAAATGATATTATAGTTATGATAATTTACTTTTGGTTAATTAGTATAGGATTTCATATCGCATTTAATAACATTCACAGAAGTAAACAGAATATATATAGTTTTGTTTATTTATAGTCGTGATAAAATGTATGAGCTATGCTTTAGATTTCTTGTTATAAGAAGTCTTACCAAAGAAATACAGAAATGGATATATTTTATTGGATTTCATATTTGAAAATATCTAAATTTTTACACAATAAAAAACTAAAGCAATTGAACAGAAATGGCTTTAATAACAGATTGAAATCTTTGTCTTTGAAGCCAGTTTTCCTAAATAAAATTTACTCTTCAGCAATATGCATAAATATGCCTTTTCGTTCATATGACTGGATAATAAGTGCTTAAGAAATAATTGGAAGAATTACAATGCCAGCAACTATTAAAAGATCAGTTCCATTAATTTTATGGAAATTATTCTAATTTTAACCAACATTATTCATTCACTGTAATGAAACAAAAATTTTGCTTGTTTTAATTATCATAATAATGCTAATGATAAATAATATGCAAATAGAATAACAATAGAGTTTAAACAAAATTGATAAAGTGATGATTTGGATGACTGTCTAAACAGGTTTGAAATGCTGGTTGTAATTTATATGGCAAAGAGTATTATGAATTTCTGTCCTTGAAAGGGGGTGCCACCCTCTTGAACGAAGCTAGCAGTTTTGGCTTCATCATATGCCAATAAGATGTCAGAATACATTCTGCTGCTTAGTGGATACTGCAGCCAATTCATCCATAGTTGCAGTTCGGTGTATTTTCCCAGTTTTCACTTCTTTCCATGCATCAGTTAGTAGCCTACGTGACACTTACAATTTCCCAGTAAGATTGCGTCACTTGTTACTGAACCCATTCAGTTATGTCCATCACTTTTAGAGCTTTGTTTCCTTCCATAGAATATTTCTGAATTCTTGGTATAATATATTGTACCGATATTTAGTTTAATTGAATCCAATTATCGAGCCGATTTTTTTCGTTCTTCGATTCTCTTTCAAGTTTTACAATCCTGGATTTATATCATAAAAAATTCTGTCACGTGTAGTGACAAGTGGATGCATTTAATGACGGCCATCACAGTTAAGTCTAGATTTCTTTCCTTACAGCACTTCCGATATTTAGAGACTAATATGATGTTTATATAATAAATATGATTTGCAACATAAAACAGATTTAGTTCTGTGGCTCCAATTTGTTATATAATTACACATTTATGTAAATGAATGATACTCAAGATCAATGAAATGCAACAAAGGTTAACCAGAAGAAATTAGTAGTAATGCTGAAGAACTATGATAACCCTTTAAAATACTTTTTAAAGGGAATATGGTTTGAGAAATTTGATAAACCCGATATACATGGAAATTTATCATTACAATTTTATGCAGGAAATAATTTCATTTAAATCAAAGACGGGAAACACCAATTACGCCTCAGGATATGCAAAGGATGAATATGATGTTCCTATCCAGATAATACTTCAGACGAAATGTCTCATGGGCAATACATACGCTCACATAAGTTGATACACATTTTTTTAAATATTGGAAACACCTCAGGTGCTCTTCTGTGTTTCTGAGCCAAGAATAAGTTTATATACAAAGGAGGAAATACGATATTTCACCTATAGCAAGAATATATAATGATATCGCAGATATTGGTTTCAGAATAAAAACAATGAAACATTTATTAGATCAAAAAGAAGTTTTATGTTATTTATATAGACAATTGTGAGTAGAAATAAATGTTAAAATATCTTTTATTGGTTAGGAATAATATTTTTCAAGAGTTGCATAGATTAAGAAATAGAAAGATGGAGCGTAATAGAATTTGGATGAAGATGAAAAAGACAAATTTGCACACAAAAATAGAACGTAGAACAAAGGATGAATAAAAAGCAGAGTAGATAAAAAAGAATACAGAAAGAAAGATATTCGCTAAATTTTGCCTGTGAAAATACATTTCAATTAATAACAGTTGCTTTATTTAATCACACTGATAAATTTCACTTACTCTGATAAAGTTCCTCTAGGCATTCAATTATTTACATCCATACTCTTTTGTACATCCTATGAAAAGATATTTTAAAAATACACATAATAGCTGAAGACAAAAGTGGTTGCTTAAATTATTGCAAGTGGGAAGTTGTTAAAGGCACTTATTTTATCAAGAATTTGCATATACATTCATTAAGTTTTGGCCTTGGAGGGTCTTTTTATCCAGTTTCCTTTCCCAGACTTGTATGATGTTTGAAGAATAAATAAGATATTCAGAAGATGTTATTAAATTTTTGCAGTTTTCGCCAGGTTAAGAAAGAGAGTTGTTATTTTTCAATTGCATTAATGTGCCCTTTACAAATTCAATTAGGCATATAGTTTCCGTTCCAGCAAGTCTTTTAGGATATAGGCTTTCATAAAGCCATGCAATCAATTATGGTAGAAATGGCTGAATAAATAATTACATAGCTTTCTTAAGTTTCAAGAAAATAAAATGCTATGCGTAAAGGATTTTATAGAGAAGAATTTTATTAATATTTTAGATTATTTTTTCTTATACATAAGGAATAAATCTATGGAATTTCTTGCAATTTAATAACTTAGAAAGTGAAGCATTTTTGGTGTACAAGATAGTAATGAATAATGTACATGATGCAACTAATTCATAGTGAAGGATAATATTCATTCCAATAAACGTTTGATGGAACGAAATTCCATGAGCTTGATTAAATTTTGAGCATTCAAGGCAAAGATTTTTCTTTTATCCGGAATCGAAGAATTTGAATAATCATGGAAGATAAATAAATAAAAATAGATTCTTGAAGTCCAATTTTCGGGATCGGATTTTATGAATAATTTTTCAGCATGGATCTACAAATAATTGTCCTAGAAAGTATTTTCAAATATCTAATAGAAATAATTTCGTATAAATAGTCTTGTTTTTTTATGCTCAGATAGAAACCTAGAAAAGTATTTTCAATTTCAAGCAAAACTGAGTTTCTTTTTAGGGATTTTTTAAAGTAATTAATATTTGAATTCATAATTTTTTGATATATAGTTCATATCCTTTTTTAATTCTTTGGAATTCTCAATTATTACAAATATACATTTCAAAAAATTAAAGTGAAGGGTGACTCAGTGGAGATTTGCTTAGGTTAGATCTAGATTATTTCGCCTACTTTTTTTCTTTATGGAAGTTTTATGCTTGAAAGCATGTGCCTGTTGACCGTAAAGCCAAATATGTCATTTTAGTTCTCTTATACGTGATCGGCTATAACGCAGTTTATGCAAATCAAACGGTCACAATTCCATTATTTAATTCACAATAATTAAATACATTATTTTTTAACAAATACGTAAAAAAAATTAGATGCAATATAAAGATAAAATTGCCTTTAATATAGAAATGAAAAAGGTGAAATATGAAATACTTTTATATTTAGGGATAATTGAAATTCGAATTGTAAATTTTATTTGTGAAATCTGCATATCATGAAACACTTAATGAGTTTCGCAACAACTTCAGTAACGAAGTTCTTAATAAAATAGTTATTTCAAACACATTCAATTCGTTCCAAAAGTAAATTTAAATGACTCATTTGTCGAGAATTCAAAATTGTATTTCCTTTCTTTCTTTTATTTTCCAATATAACTCACAATAAGTTTCATGTGTCACAGTTAGTTCTACGATTTTTTATCATTTTTATCCTCAAGAAAACAATTTAATTCTGAAAGAAAAACGGATTATTTTCTCTGTTCTAATAAATGCCTCTCAGAGCATCCCTTGCCAAATTAAGTTTTAAAATAAGAAAGTTCATGTAAAGAAATAGAGGAAAGAAACTGGTATAAAAAAATTTTTCATTCAACAAAGGCAGTTTGATTTTGTATATTTTTTCCACTTCTTTCGCGGTTGAGAAAATGGAATAAAAAACTTGTGACAAGTTGAAAATCCTTCTACACTGAACTCCCTGTTATCTTCTTCTTAAGGCATTTACAGTAGGAAAGGAAAGGATAGCTTTAGCGATGTTTCACTATCGCATTTTTATAAATCTTAGAGGGAAAAGCTTCTGTTAAAATTGAGGAACCTTCAGAACACGTACTCATTTTTAGAGCACTAATATACGCACGAGGTCAATTTGACCCGAAATTCCTTGAAAATTACTCTTCATTTTATTCATTCGTCTAATAACTAATATAAGTCGAATGTAAAAGATGATTTTTTTCATGCAAATAAGCATATTTCTGATACATATGCGATTTTTCGATCATAGTTTACACTATCCGTGGGAACACTCACAAGGTATTTCGACTTTTGCTGCACGTAATCGTAGGGCAAACTAGGAATACTTGACCCCTATGCTAGATCTAACATGAGTTTCTCAGGTATCCTACTGAAAGGGCTTTCCATTCCAATCTGAAAAAACATTTTAGTGGTGTGTAGGTAAATATATTTTAGGGGCTCCGAAGCAAATTTATCCTTTTTCTTTCCTGTCTGGGTTAGAAGTTTACTTTTAGAGATCTGATGAATTAAATTATTTAAGAGTTTTAAGTATATACTTCAAGATATAATTTGGTATACGATGTTGTGAAATATCTTAATTCTAAGTGATTTAATCTTTAGATTATTCAGAAAAAATATAGCTAGGGGTACTTGACCCTACTATAATACGTTACAAAACAAGGATTGATATAGGTAGGAATATTTTGATATTTACTGTAGTTTCGATATAAGGTTGGGACCAACTTTGTAGTGCGATGGAATTAGGTGCTAGTAACTGGCACCTCGAATAATCAATTCGGATGGTTGTGTTAGCAACATTTCACCCTGATTATTGGCATAAGGGCTACTGTTTTTGGTAGTTGAGTTTTTTTTAATGAGAATTATTATTTAAAAGTAGTTAGTAATTAATTATTTAAAGAATAAAATTTCATTCTTATGTAATAATTTTGAAATTATTACATAAGACTGAAACATTACTGAGAAGAACATTACTTGATTACAACAACATAAGAATGAACATTACTTGAACAACATAAGAATGAACTTTACTTGAGCAACATAACAATATAACATAAGAATGAACATTACTTGAGTAATACAAAGATTTATTTTAGCCAGAAATTTTAAATAATTGAAATTTATGTATTCCTTTCTTTCCTCGCTTGCAAACAAACAATTTTTATTCATTTATTACTTTAATAAAAAACTATATATTGCTTTAACTGTGTATCATTGTAGTTTTGTTTAACGTTTCGGTTTTTAGGTTGTTTTCGTCTCTTTTGTTAGTTTGAATTTTCTCGAAGAAAATATTTTTATTTTTTTGCTTTTGTTTTCATTCAAATACTGGGAGGATCAAGCAAGCCTATTAGCTTTCCCAATTTTTTGTTCTATGTAGCATTTTTTATATTTTTCCTTTTCATTTTGGTGCTATTCCATTCTATTCCATTTTTCCAAAACCGTCAATTCTTCAATGCGATAGTGACGTTACTAGGTTCCCAGTTCCATTGCTATAATTTCGTCATTTAATTTATTCAGTATTTTAATTGTTTATAATTTTGTACTAATTTAATTTAATTTAATAATTTGATTTAATCTATTTATTAGAGTTAATAACAATATTTTTTATTAATAACGATTTCTGGGTGCAATAGCGATATTATTTAATTTTAATAATAGTCTCATTATTGAAGAAGTTTTCAATTCAGTAATTTTAACGTAATATCTGAATTTCGCGTGCATATGAATTATAGAAAGAGCTAAGTATTATTTACATGCAGGGCCAAGTATTCATTCCTTTGCAATACTTGTATTCACTGCAGATAAGAATGAAAGTTATTCAACATTTATTGCAACAGATAAAAAACTGACTTCGAAAACACAATCAGAAAATGTTCAGTTGAGCAAATATAAAACAATTTCTTCTTGAATGATTCAGCAGTCTATGATTGAGATGATTCTGTAGTTTCAATTTCTATCACAAATTTTTGTCTCAGCAATGACAGTAAGACCAATATGAAA
Organism: Araneus ventricosus; assembly: GCA_013235015.1. NCBI lineage: Eukaryota > Metazoa > Arthropoda > Arachnida > Araneae > Araneidae > Araneus > Araneus ventricosus. Next base: position 222,644 of record BGPR01000895.1, read on the forward strand.
CAAACTTCGATTCTTGCGAATGTATAAAAAAACATAGAAATAATTCAGCAATTTTAAAATATCTTAATTTGCGAATCTAAAAAATAAACTTAATTGCAAAATTTATTTTCAACTTGTAAAATAGAATTTTCTCTTTAAGATTAAGAAGTTTACAATTTAATGAATATGGTGGATCTTGTCGTCTAAGTATAATCACCTGGAATTTGGTCAACATTAACATAACATCTCGCAAAATTACCTCCTAAAAATTCCATTGCCTAATTTCATGCATATCATGTCCTGTATGTTACTGCTAATAAAGGATTTCTTATAGAAAAAGTAGATATTATTAATTATTTCAGAAATCTTGAGAATAGAGTTCTTGGAGAAATCGATATTTCAGCGAAGAAAGAATTTTAATTGAAACTGAGCCGTTTCTTAAAAAAATGCTTTACAATTTGAGGAAAATAATCTCTAGAAGCGAATGAATTTTGAATTGATACATCAATAAGCATTCTAAAATAAAAAAATAAATATTTATATTTTTTTATTTAGATATAATTCAAAATTTGCAATTTTGGCATATAAAGTCAGGGATAAAAGATACTTTAGGAATAGCATATCTATTTTAGCATTTCCCCTTAAAAAATAAAATATAAACTATCTATTTTGTTTTTAAAATTGATGTAATTTGCATTTGTATATTTTTATGGACATTTTTGAATGAAATAAGCAATGAAACATAAAATAATATCACTTCATTTTCTTCTTCTTTTTTTTCCTAAATGATTGTAAGAAAGGACAAAAATTTTCCTACATCCTTTTTGCTGTTGATTGATATTTAAATGAAATAAATTTTCTGAAGATAACTAAGTATTCCAAAGGAAAATTTTGGTTGTTAATTGCATTTTTTTTAAAAATGAACTTTCTGGTGATACTTAGGTGTTGGAAGGTTCCTTTTTGTTATTAATTGCTTTT
>BGPR01000895.1:223610-240441 GCA_013235015.1 Araneus ventricosus
GTTGAAATGAGAAGTCTTCTTCGGATTTAATCCAGGTTAAAAAAAAGTAGTAACTGGATTGTTTCCTGTCTTGATATAACGTCAAGCATCCATATAACTTATTTAAATAAAAATATTTTATTTTGAAAGTTACAGCATAAATTATTAACCTATCTGGATATAAAATGAAGCATTTATATAAATTATTCAAATAAATATATCTTATTTTGAAAGTTACTACATAAATTAGAGGTAATTATTCAACTTGTCTCAATCCTCGTTTAGACTGAAAGCAAAAATTGTGATTTTGATTCCACCGTTTTATTTATCGATACTAAAAGTCATAAATAATTTAATGACGTTAAAACGGCAAGTATTGAGAGTATCGTTAACATTAATTTTAAATTGCAAAAAATGATTAGAGGAATGTTTTTTTTCTTTGGAAATGATTTCAAATATTCAAAGTGAAATCAAAAATATTTGATTTTCAGAGCTTATAAATAAATTAGAAATAATTATTCAACTTTATGTCAAACATCACTTCGACTGGAAAATAAAATACTGATTCTAAGGCAAGTGACTTCTTACATTCCACTTTTGTATTTTCACTTACAATTCACTTTTGAAAATAAAAAAAACGATATTTTAATTTCATTATCATTTTGCTACTGAATCGTTTGCAAAATTAGAAGCTCTTTTCATTTCTCCCAAACATATTTCTCTTAAGGATCTTTTGAGTGCTTTCCACATCTTTTTTCATCTTTAAATATCAAGATTGCGAGAAAATAATTATGCATGCTTCAAATTTAAGTATTAAGGATTCTTTTAGTGCTTCTTTCTTCTTTTTTCATCTTTAAGAACCAAGATTGCGGGAAGATAGTTACACAATTTAAATAAAAGTTGCAATTCACTCCATTTGAAAACATTTGGAAAATCACCAGACATGCATGCATGAATAAAATATAACACTATTCGCTTTCCTTCACTCCGCCATCACCGACACCAGAAATGTCATCAGGAACAGCTCCGCCTTTTTCAAGTTCGACATACCAGTCCATTTAGAAGGAAAACACTGAAGACCCACGTCATAAAGACTGCTCGAATGCAAAGACGTCTTGTTGAGAGAATTAAGATGAAATTCAAACATGAACATTCATGACAAATTAAATGAAATGAAAATGTGATCAATGGTCATATTGGTCTAATTGGGAATATGTATGACGGCTCCTTCCATTTTGAAAATATGTTTTTCTCTTTCTTAATAGAATTGTAATATGCACTTTTTATTTCGAGAAAGATTAAATATTTTTATGTCTTTATGCAATATTTATATTTAAAACGTTATTTGTTCAAAAAATATCAAAGTTTAAAAATATCTTGAGTAAACACATCCCTTAGGGTGAAACATGATAATAATATAACTTTTCACCTATAAAAACGTATGAATATGATATGGCATAAAATGTATAACAACAAAAGGCGTCCTCGCATTTCTACTACAACGATAAAGTATTAATTGTCCTTATTGAAAATTCAGCTGGTTCACAAAAAATACAGACCTTATTAAATATACAGCAAACGAAGTGTTAAATATGAATTCAGTCATATTACAGTTTAGTTGAAGTGAAAAGATTTAGCTGTTTGGGCCACTTTTACTGACGATTACGTTCGTCTTTATCACTAGCTCTGTTATTATTTTATTAAATTCTGAAATCTTTTCATGCATCACTAATTATTCTAGTCATAAAGTTTTAAATTACGAAAGACGTTAAGGTTTTCGTAGGACTAAGGAAATTGAAAGTTTTCTAATGGATGTCACTGCATCCAAAGATTTTTTTTAGCTTCAAAGATATTCCTTCACAATTCTGAATTTATAAAAATATTGCTCACATTTCAATAAAGTAAAGCTTTCAAACAAAAATCAGTTATTAAAGCAAAGACTAACTGTAACTAATTCATTTCGCAGAAATTAAGAGATGTCATTTCATCACGTGATTTTAATATTTTATTGTGTTGGGTGCCATCTCATGTTGGGATTGTGGGCAATGAGGAAGCAGATAAGGCCGCCAAATTGGCGAATACTATAACTAATTCTACTGTCCCTTTGACTGATTTTAAAAAATATACTAAAGTACTCTTTTATACAAAATGGCAGAGACAGTGGGACACGGAGACGGATAACAAGCTTCACTCTGTTAAACCCCACGTGCAACCTTGGCCTTCTCTAACGACCAGGAAAGCGGATACGCTCCTCACCAGACTACGAGTGGGTCACACTCGATATACCCATCGCCATCTACTGTTCGGAGAACAGACACCAATGTGCTCTCAATGCAACTGTAGTATGTCGGTTAAAGACATACTCTCTGAATGTCCGAATTTTAACTCCCAACGTTTAAAATTTTTTAAAACGAATTCTGTTTATTTATATCTTTTACTCGGCAAGACTCCACATGTGAACCTTTTTGCTTTTTTGAGGTCAATTGGTTTTTATTCACATATTTAAACAGTGCTACTTGTTGTATTTTCTTCCCATAAATTTTTTATACATTAATTTCATACTTTTATCTTGACGGATCTCCACATAGTTTGGTGCAGAATGATCAAATTTATGGCTCTTGCGCCACAAAACCAAAACCAAAACCAAACTCAAACTTAAGAGATGTCATGGAAGAAGTGAAAAGGATTACGAGAAATATAATAAAATCGGTTGAAAAACGCACTAGGTAAGATTCAACCGTTTATTTACCGAATTAACTTACCAGCAATTTTTCAATTTTATTTTGGCATCATTAGATACATTTTAATACAAGAAAACACCAGGAAAGACGAAAAACTTTTTAAATTGAAAAAATAGTTTACTTAATTTGATTAATAATTAAAAAAATAATTTTAGTCTTCATCTCCATCTACTGCTAGCTGCATGCATCGTGTTCATGCGAATACTGTTAGGAAGAATGGTCAAATTGCGAAGATATAAGCATGATTAAACTATTAATTTTAAGTTCTGTCGGGAAGTCAATAGTTATATCCGAAAACTGTATTTGGTCTCCCTTATAATTGGAAAAATTTTGGGATTATTAGCTTGTCATTTTTATATTTAAAAAGGATAACTTTATAAAAAATTTCACTGAGGAATTTAAGAGTTAATCTTTTCTGATTAAGAACTACTAAAATAAATAAATAAATCTAAAACTTCAATTTTCTATAGAGGATTCTCTACTAAATCACCAACATTATGAATTTATAAGTTTGAAAATAAAGAAGATTCGACCATTCGTTCAAACTTTATGAACTCCTATATGTGATATTTCAACTCAAACAAAGCAAGAAATCTGAAATTCAATTATATATCAATATCTATATTTATCCTGGTAGATTAATTAATTATTGATTCACCACTCCAGTTAGAGAGACCGATAGCGCTGACATCAAGCATTGTTAATTTCCGTCCCCGATACTTGTTCAAAGCGAATCACAGGTAAAAGTGTACACAGGAGTAAGGGGGATTGTTAACCATATTATATCGTCAGTTGCTGGGTTGTGTCTGAAAGGCGCCCATCCAGATGAAATGTTATATGAATGCTTGAATGCCATCGGCAATTAAAGCATGTCACTTCGTTTAATTTCACTGGGGACTTGCGGAAGGAATTGCATTTTTAGGTAGTTTAGTTAAGTTATATTAACTTTAGTTATATTATTATAATTTTGAAGCAACATGAGGGTATTTTGGGACGGACCTCGTAATTTTGAACCACGGTCAGATGGCGAAGACACCATCGGAGCTGGCACACACCTCTCCTTATTCTTAGTTATAGTCCAAGGAAGTTTAAAATATTTCACTTATGAAATAAGAATTGTAGAGACTTCTATTCGGATTGTGAGAAATTCGAAGCCAGGATTCTAAGTTGAAACAACAACTATAACAAGATGAAACAACAACTATTTCAACCATAACAAGTTTATAGTTGAAAAGAGAATCGGCAATTTTCCTATCTTGTAGAGGTACTGAATTTTCAGATTTCGTCACGATCTAAATCAATGTAATGCGAATAAAATTTCCTCATCGCTTTTTTGTGGTTGACTCAACTTTTTTCAAAAGAAAATTAAGCAACAAAGCTAACTCAAAATAGAAGAAAACCAATGTTTTCTGTGCTAAAAAATTTAACTTTTTATAGGTTACATTAATATTCAGAAACAAAAATCTCTAAAATTACAGTAAATTCAAACTGCTTTTGAGCATAAGTTCTCGGCAAGTATTTCCCCATAAAGTTTGAGTTGCTTTGATTTAAGTGTTTGATGTGCTAAAATAAAGAAAGAGATAAATAATAAAATTGATTACAAAAATAAAAATAAAAAGTTAATATTTAAAATTGGGAAAAGTTTGTTTAAAAAATTATACGTGATTCTTATAAACCTAGAAATGAATAATGAAATGAATTTTTCTTAAAATATATTTCAAGAAATGGTCTGTTACGCGGAACATTTTAACAAAATGCCATGCTGGATGTAAAAGGGTTCTTACACTGATAATATCCTAAGTATAGCACAGGTCTCTACATAATCTTTCTTAAAAAACCGATAATAAAATAAAGTGAACAATTTTATTAAAAAATTCATAGAAACAATAAACCATATTCTTTTATGTAGTTCTGAAAATAGTAGCTTTTTCCAATGTAGCTCTTTAACTAGATTCATAGTCAAAGTAATTTAGGAAAAAATATAAAGTGCTGTTTAGTTAACAATAAAATTTTGGACAAGAATTTTAAATAAACAAGTTTGGACAAGAATTTTTTGTGGGGTAAATTTTCGTCATGCATTAAGATATAATGGTTTTAAGACTATCACAATAGTTAAGATGAATTTTGAAGTTCCTCTTAACCATATAATGACGATTCGGGTGGTCTCGGACGAACAGCTGATTGTCATTTAACAGCGAGAAAAGTCGCCTCGTTCGTAAAGAGTTAAACCATATGTCTATCAGCGATCGATGGTGGATGGGGCATGATTGCCGATCAGCAGAGACATGCATAGAGGTTAATCGAACTAACTACGGAGACGACTCTTCTCTTTTTGAAAATTGTGAAACATCGTACATTTCCCACTAAACATGGTGATTTCATCACCATTTATATCCATCTAGTTCTGACATACCGTGTTCATTTATGAAGTCATAAATAGGTTTTAAAGTTGGTGTAGAATTCAATATATTCGCGACCCTTCAAAGAAATTCTTACTATGTTTAGAAAAACTTATTTCCTTTTAAATGACATCCTTTCTTTAAATATAGGATAAATTGCGGTATAAGGTTGTTCAGTGTTTCATCGGTTATTCATAGAATGTGCGCATTTTAAATTATGCAGTTAGCTTACTTTGTTCAAAGCTATTTTTCTCCTAAAACTTCAAAATGAAAAACTTCTTTTAAGAACGTTGATTTTCTTACAATGCAATAGCTCCACCTTTTTTCTTGCGATTATTTTTCTTTTGAAATCTATTCCTTTATCGAATAATCTTCAAGCAATATAAAATATTTTCAATAAATTTTAGACCATAGATGCGCTCTATTCTAAATTTTTTTTTGTAATTTTATATTTTAGCAACAACCCATACGAAGATGATGCTCCCGTTTCGTTTCTGAAGCACATTGATAAAACCGCCGATTATGATTTTACGTGTGAATGTCATGAAAGAAGATGGAGACACTCGAGATGTTTTTACCTTTGATGTCTTTCGGTAGTAAAGGAACCTTAGAAATCTTTAGTCAAACACAGCGCCATTTTCATTCGCAGCTATTGGAAGATCATAAAACAGTTGGCGCCTAGGTCCCAGGGAAGGCACCTTGAATAAGAGGATGAGAAGTTGTCCAACTCAGAATGGAGGTTCTCGATACCCCAAGAAAACAATAATGTTGGCGTTAATTGCTTAACAGTCCCATCGCCGATGACGGGACGTACCTCCATTGGGAGGTGTTTTTTTATTGCCCTAGCCGACCTTGGTTACCCAAACGGTGTAAAGCATGTCACGAATCGTTGTTTGAAAAATTCCAATACAAATGCAATACAATACAAAAAATAATAGTACTAATACAATTTTGGGAGGGGTTTGTACATGGGTCGCTTGGGCCTGATTAGCACAGGTCACAGTAATCATTTTCTTTATAGTTACCAGTTTCTCTCCCGGGAGGACACTGCGACTACACGGATGAGTGGCCGCCGGATAAGTAAGCAGGCACTCTCTTCCCCTCTGGGTATAAAAATAGTGCGGGTCGAGTTACTACTCATCAGTGCTAGTACGTACCTCCCTCGGGAGGGGTCGGGCCGTGGCCTGGTGATAGGCTATTAGGATTCCGGCCTTAGTACTCGAGCTATTGCAGCGGTTGTCTTGCAAAGGACCCGTATGCTTAGGCTGGCCAGTGATAACTCCACTTGTGGTTAAAGTACTAGTTTATGAAGACACTACCTTCCTTTCACCAATTACAGAGCGTTTGGCTCTTGGAATTCACACAAATCAAAAAAATTTCGCAGATCAAAAACTCTTGTGAAAAGGTACAATTTTCTCCTCGAGTTATTTTTTCCTTCTTAGAATTTAATTAAATTAAACTTTTAGAAAGGCAACGACTTAGAAACTCTTCAAATCTGCCAGAAAAAGTTCTTTAAACCGCTTTTGATAAACATCAAGTCTCTGTTTAACAAAACATTTATATTCTTCACAAACTTTATCATAGAGCTTTTGTTTCTCTTTCAAAAACAAATTTCAACATTAGTCCGACTTAAAGAAAGAAATCAACTCCGAAATTCGATTTTTCTCGAAAAGCAGTCCAAGAAAGGTTTTTGTTTCTCTACTTAATGTAGGGGATTTAGCATTTTTTACACTCGAGACTCTCATTCGAAGTCTGGAAATTCCTGATTATTCACTTCTTATGCGCTCCTGTCAGAGAATTCCTTGTTAAATTGGGTTCAGAGAGAATAAAGAAAACTAGGTAAAGACATCTGGTAAGTATTTCCTCGTTCGCTGTAAAGCGAAGAAAGCATTTCTTTTCTTACTTTGTAACTTGTTATGAACTTTCGGCATCGTACCCTTTAGCTTTTCTTTTATCGAAATTATTTTAATTATAGCAAACTAATCCATTACTTGAAATGTTAAGCTTCAAGAAAGAATATTTCTATTTTGAAAGATATAAGAATTTTAAACAAAATTAAAATGCCGTGTCATAATATAAAATATGAGATATTTACTAATTATTTTATTTTATACTTTTCCTTATACAGACTCGCAATTGTACAAAGTAGCAAACCAAACATTTTGAGTTTAAAAAAAAATGAAAGTTATCAATATGAAATTCAGTAGTTCAGTATCATGTTCCATTTATAATGTATAATTATATAATTGAAAATATTTAAATACATATCAATTAAATGAATATTGTCGAATGAGTTTCCAAGTTCTGAAATATAGTAATGTGTTAACACAGGAAAAACACGGCGAACATTTTTTTTCTTCTTTTCTTTTTGCTGACAGAAACTTCTCTTTTGCTTCATTTTGAGTTATATGTGAGGAGTATAGTTCAACCTATCATAGATACAAAAGAGACAATTAAAATTGGTCAAAGATTAAACTTGTGAAAAAATATTAATTATCAGATAAATACACTTTTCCATATCATTGTTTTAACTGTGATTTTTAATTTTCCTTAATTATTAGGAAAAGTTGAAAACAACTGTCAAAATAGAACAACAAATTAAGTCATCAACAGTTTTCTCCCGTCTGCATTGTAATAAATGGATATTACTTTAGACTTCAGTAAGTTTAGAAATAAGCTGTTTTACGCTTAAAAGAAAGGTCTGATTGCTTTGTTGTCTACCTTCTTGTAAGTGAGAAAGTGGTTCACTTTCATATTTATAACAGATTTATTTAGCAATAAATGCCAGATAATTGTACTTAAAACAACAACAAAGCAAGTTTACTTGCGAGTAAAATCATGCAACATTTCAGAGTTAATTAATCCATTTCAAGAACTAGTAATAGAAATACAATAAAAATACAATTGCTTAAGCATCCCAATACTGTTTCAAATAGCATGTTATCCATCTACGCGTAACACACGTCTATGGTCAGGATATCCTACACGAAACAACTTTGGCACAACCTAATGTTCCATTTATTTTTTCATAAGCTGAAAATCAAAATTATATGGCAATGTTTTCAAATTTTTACTTTTCCATGATTTTGACACCAAAAACTACCCCTTTACCTGAAATCACAGCACGACTTCTCATCAGTTTGGGATGGGCATGTGTGAGAAGTGACCCCAAAAGGAGCAAAATGACGCCAACTTGCCTTGGACCACTGGTTCTGCCTACTCACCTAGTTGCTTACTTTTTTAATTATACTTTACATAGCCTATGAGGCCATTAACAAAGTTTAACAGAATAGTTGGTTACATTTAATGGATAATAACAATAGCAATAATATACTTTCCAAGGACTACAAAATTTTGTTAAATAATTCATAACAAGAATTATCTAGTAAATGTATGAATTTATTTATGAATACCTTGGTATTTTGTCTATTCTTCTAAGGCATCTCTTTCTTTAGAAAGAGCAGATAGAATTTATTGTGATTTTTTAAGCATCTTTTCGGAAATTTAAGGCCACACTACAAACCCGAAAAAATTGTGTCACCAACCCTATTAGCACAAAATGCTCTACAATATTCATACTATGTCTTACCGATGTTGTGCGGAATTCAAGATATCGTAAAATATCTTGTGCTAATAGGGAAGACTTCAGCTCTTTCGAAATTCATATCTATAGTCAGAATGGATTGAACTAGAACATAACTAATGCTACACTTTTAGAATAACTTTACCATAGTGAGTTGTTGATTTTCACGCACAGACGAACGCACATTTTGGATATTTTGACATCTGCTATTATTTTGGAAGTCTTCAGTTTGGACAATTTCACTGCCATGTTAAAAGATCTACAACTCATTAACTCTTGTGTGGCTCATGCAATCTTCCACTTATACATTTTTCTCCTCAATACAGGTATTGCCATGAATTTAGTAAAATTTGAAGCAGATTTTTGTACAGACTTTTTCTGCCATAAAAGGCGCCACTATCCCTATTAGCACAAGATGCTCTTCATTATTCATTCGATATTTTTACGACATTGTATATCATTCGAAATATCGTAAGAACATCATAGAGATCTCGTATCTTGCGATAATAAGGGTATTATAGCGTATGTTTTTCAATGAACAGAAAGAACAGGACTGGTGGGAGTAACAGCCTTGTAAATTTCGGCTCATGCATTGAAATGTTGAAGGTCACTATCTGTCAAGCTTTTTTCACACTGTTATGGGTAGGACAACCGACTTTTTTACACAGACCGGATGTATAAAAAAGTACGCCTATTCTTTTGTTGTACTGAAAGATGCATGTTATTGCTGCCCGTCCATCAGCAGGGGTCTTCATAACGGTGCAAGTAGCGGAAATATTGGACTTTTGACATTGGGGCTTACAGATTTTCACAAATTGCAGTCGTTTTAGGATTAATAATTCTTGTCACCGAATGGTATGAAAAAGTTGGAGATGAAATTTCAATCCAGTACCATCGGGTTGTCTAGAGAGCCAAGCGTGGCGCGGCAGGATTTTTGGTGCTCCGTTTGTGATCGACGCTTTGCGCGGAAATTTTTTGTATCAGCTTCTTTCTCAGTTCATCTGATAGCCCAAGATGAAAGCTTCATGATGGTATATTGCTTTTGCAATTCTGATCAGTGGTTCTGGAGATTTCGTTTAATATTTGTTTCTTCACCATTGTTTCTTCTGCGGATCTTCGGTCGGCGTTTGCTTCCCGTTCTTTGTTTACAGTAGATAAGCGATTTCGCAGTGGTTCTCTCCCCCGCTGGTTTTCGGTTGACCTTGACTTCGGCTGTTCACCCTTTGTCTACAACAACATCTGTGCTTCCCCGTGTGCCATAAGAGTTTTGGTGATTCTGCTGTTTCCTTCTGGATATTCGTGGTGCTTTGGATTACTGCGGAACATTGAACTCAACTTTTGGAAAAGTCAAACTACGAGTTCAGCTTCGAATTGAGAGGACTATATAGACTCGACTGAATTCGAGATTTGCATAACAAGTCAGTTTGAACCTGCTTTTTTCTTTCACTGTTTTTGTGTGCATATTCACTCTGTTATCACTTTTCACTAATTTTGATGTTTTCCTTATGTATTTCCTCTTGTTCTTACTAATGATAGTTTGACTTTGGAGCAAATGGCTTCAGACGTCAAGAAAAAGATTTCTATTGCTGATCTCCTCACGAAATGTAAGGGGCTCGATGATGAATATTATTCGAATGTTATGGACAAATTTAAAGAAATTGATAAATTTTGTAAAAATAACAAGGAGAAAAAGTTAAGCTATGTTATGCAATCAGATTTTGCACACTTTTTTTTATTTCTTTTTGGATATTATCATTAAAGATAGAGAAGATACTATTAAATTGGGATCTAAAATTGTTGATCTTAAATCCACTATTGCAGAATCAGATATTACTACACTGAATTCTAAGGTTGAAGATTTTGAGAAACAAATTGCCTTCACTGAGGGTAAATTGGCAGAAGCCGATAAAGTTAATGCAATTATTTCCGAAGTACGCAAGGAAAATGTTAAGTTATTTAATAAAATTGAGGAAATCTCAAAAGTATCTGCCCCTTCATTTGCTGATATTGTCCAGCGTGAACGGAGTACAAGTCGCACCCGTATTATTGACCCTCTGAAAACTTGTGCTCTAGTTATTAGACCTAAAGGTAAGAGTTCTCATGATGAAACTAGGAAAAAAATGAGAATGTAGTCACTTTGCAAAACTTACCAGTCAGGATTAAAAAGTTTAAAAATATATCGAATGGTGGTATTGTGTTAGAGGCTGATACCGATAACGATATAGATAAACTAATTGCCCAATTTTCAAAACTAGACACTATCAACAAAAATTTCGGTTATAATAAACCAAAGAAGCGTAAACCTCAATTTATCATCTTTGGTATTAATGAAGATGTAACTAAAGAGCAATTAACTGAAGGTCTAAAGATTAAAAATGATTTACTTAAAGATGATGATAGTTCTAACCCTATGTTTACAGTTAACTTTTCAATTAATACTAAGTACGGTGCTAATTGGATTATTAGTGTGGAGCCTAGCATTTATGCTGCCATCAAAAAAGGAAGGGGGTTGTTTTTTGAGTGGGGTTTCTATCGTCTTGATGACTTTCACTCGGTCAGATACTGTAGCAAATGTGGTCGCCTTGGGCATTCCAAAGCGAAATGTGAAGAAACTCCCAGGTGCTTTAAATGTGGGGTCAATCACGCCCCTGATAATTGTAATAAAGCTGAATGCATTAACTGTAAAGCTCACAATTCTAGGACCGGTAAGCTTGAAAAAATTGACCACTTGTCTAAAGATAGGAAGTGTCCCTTGTATATAGAGGCTATCAACAAAGTAATCATAAACACTGACTATGGGTTATCTTAAAGTGCTTCAAATCAATGTTAATCATTCTAGTGCTGCGCACTGTCATGCTTTTGTGGTTGCTGAGGAGAATGCTGTTGACTTCCTATGGGTTCAGGACCCCTATATCAGTGATAATGTTCCCCTCACCGGTGGTACGGGGTGCAGAATGTTTTGTTCTTTTAATAACAAGTCTGTTATTTATTGTTTAAACGAGGATCTTGATATCGTCTTGGGTCATATTACGAACCATATTGTTGGATTATTTGTCAAACTTGGTGTCCTGGAATTGCAGATCATTAGTGCATATTTCCCCCCCTCATGACAATATTGATTCTTTGATTGAAGAATTTACTAATTTCAACTCTATTAATAAAAATGTTTTAATTTTGGGGGGCTTCAATGCGAAGTCACACATCTGGAACTACAATTTCGAAGATATTCGTGGGAGGGCAATAATCGATTTTTCAACTATGAATGATCTGTTAATTTGTAATAACAAATATTCTCCCCCAACCTTTGTGTCACATAGTGGCCGGGGTTGGCCTGATCTGACCCTTACTAATAAGCATTGTTTTCAATTTTATTAAAAAATGGGAAGTTATGGATTTAGAGTCTTTTAGCGACCACATGTATGTCAGTGTGCAAATGGATTTTGATGTTCCTAACATCAATGATTTTCATTTTAAAACCACGTATAACAAACCTAAATTTGTTAAAAATTTTCAAAAGTTGCTGCCAGATTTGTACAGCAAACTTGAAAATGTAAAAGACCGTGTTTCTTTGGATTTGTTTTTCAAATTTTTTGTTGATAGTGTTTCTGAATGTGCGTATCTATCTATATTATATAAAACGCTTATGCGTGGAGCAAAAAAAGTACCTTTATTTCTTTCTCCCCGTTGGCAACGATCAGTTTGTTTACCGCATTTTGCTAACCGAGCTAATCGCTTACGGATTACAGGAGAAGTCGTTACTTTTTTCTTTTTGAATTTATTTATTTAAAATGAACTCTTTGCGAACTTCTGAATACAATTTGCGTAGAAGAGAGCAGCGTGCAAAGGAATCCCTGAATGAAAGATTTCAGCGAAGATCGGCCAGAAATGCCGCCTATAGGCTTAGGCGAGCCAGAGCACGAAGTGAGCAACAAATGGCTAAGAGGGTGAATTCCCAAGCTGAAACAAACGTTTCCGAGCACAATTGCGATATGATGACGGAAATATGCAACTTTTTGTCAAGCACTTTCTTGGCGAAACGAATTTAACTCCAGCAACAAGTATATCAAATGCTGTCACGATGGTAAAGTTCGTTTACCGAATCTGGCGGAAACTCCCGATCTTTTAAAGGAATTGCTCACTAGACAATTCACTAGAGGCCAGAAACTATCAACAGCATATAAGGGAGTACAATGCTGCACTAGCGTTTGCATCTATGGGGGCTGAAGTAAAAGCATCTCCTGGCAATGGCCCATATTGCTTTCGAATCCATGGTCAGATTTACCACAGGATTGCTCCACTGTATTCTGATGAAAGATTTAAACCTGGCTATGGACAATTGTATATTTTGCCCTTTGTATATTTGTATAATTGTATATTTGTCGGCCAACAGCCGGCGTTTGGAAAACAATCCATCTTGCCTAAGTTCTGTGATGGAGAAGTTGCTCCGTACAATAAACCCTTATGCTGAATCATATTTGCAAATGCATCAGTTGATTCAATCGAATCCGACTGTAAACGTCAAAATGATTTTTATGGAACATCCCGACTTGGATATGCGTCGATATAATGCACCTACTTCCAGGACCGAGGTTGCAGCTATATTTGTCGGAGATGATGGCGAACCACCAGCAAATAGGGATATATGCATTTATCCAATTGGAGAGGGTTGTAAAAATATATCCCCATTAAATAAATGTAACGATCCAATGGTTTATCCATTGCTCTCTCCTAGAGGGGAACAGGGTTGGTCAAATGAGATGGAGCATGTTGAGGAGAGACGTTCTGCCAAAAGAAATAGAGTCACTCAATTGCAGTTTTATGCATATAGACTTTCAGTTCGTAGTGGCTTTAGTCTTTTGCATAGTAGTAAATTATTTCATCAATATGTAGTAGATGCCTACACAAAAACTGAAGGATCTCGCCTTAACTACATCCGCTTAAATCAAAAGGATCTAAGAGTAGAATTTTACAGGGGACTCTTAGATGCTCTAACAACTCGAGCCTCAAATAACAATTTACGAGTGGATAAATTAGTTATACTGCCTTCTTCTTTTCAAGGAAGTCCCCGTTCCATGCAACAGAATTATCAGGATGCAATGGCTATGGTCAGGAAGTTCGGGCGACCTGACCTGTTTGTGACATTTGCCTGCAACCCGTCATGGCCTGAAATTTTAAATGCCATGCAAGGTTAGGAAAGACCTGAAAACAGACCTGATATTGTCGTAAGAATTTTTAAGATGTAGTTATCGGAGCTCTTGGACGACCTTATAAAACGTAAAGTATTAGAGTGTGTAACTTCCTACATATATGTTATCGAATTTCAAAAACGGAGCTCGCCTCATTGTCACATTTTACTAACATTGGATTCTTCTTCCAAAATTCGTACTAAAGATGACATAGATAAATTTGTTAGTGCATAATTACCAAACATTATTGTAAATCGAAGGCTTTTTGAAATCCTAACCAAATGTATGGTCCACGGCCCCTGTGGTATTATAAATCCAAATGCTCCATGCATGAAAGATGATGAATGCTCTAAACAGTTCCCAAAAGCATTCAGAGAGGATACAGAGGAAAATGTAAATGACTATCCAGTTTACAAAAGACGGTGTATAGAACCAGTTAGAGTGGACAAACATTACATTGATAACAGTTGGATAGTACCATATAATCCGTGGCTATCTAAAAAATACAATGCACACATCAATGTAGAAGTTTGTGCATCTGTAAAAAGTGTCAAATATTTATATAAATATGTTTACAAAGGTCATGATGCAGCCTCCATTACATTAAAAAATGATGACAGTGTTAACCACGATGAGATTTTAAATTTCTTAGATGGGAGATATGTTAGTGTTCCTGAGGCAATGTGGCGTTTGAGTGAGTTCAGCATGTCTGATAAATCTCACACAGTAATTAGACTTGCAGTTCACTTGCCTGAACAACAGGCTACTTTTTTAAAAGAAGGGCAAGAAAATGAAGCAGTTGAACGGGCTTCTATAAAAGATACCACTTTCACTGCATGGTTTAAATTGAACCTTATTGATGAAGAAGCACATGAGTACTATTATGCTGATATCCCTCAGTATTATGTATTTGATAAACCTTCTACAAAATGGCAGAAGAGGCAAAGAAGGGGCCAACAAGTAATCGGAAGAATGCCTGTGGTTAGTGTGCAGGATTCTGAAAGATTTTACCTTCGAATGCTATTATTAAGAAAAACTGGTGTGATAAGTTTCAACGATCTAAAAACTATTGATGGAACATTGTGTGAAACTTTTCAAGAGGCATGCAAAGTTCTTGGGCTTCTAGATGGTGATCAGCACTGGCATGACACTCTTCTTGAAGCAACAAGAATGCAAATGCCTAGCTACCTGCGAATTTTGTTCGCTATAATTTGTGGTTTTGGGGAAGTTGAGAACATTCCTGGCCTTTGGACTCAACATAAACAATCCCTCTCCGAAGAATTTGTGCATAAGTATTCGGAAGTAACTGGCCCCTTTTACGCCCTTGCAGAATTAAATGAACTGCTCAAGTCTTATGGCCTGAATTTACGAAAAGTGAATCTTCCATCAGTAGACTTACAATGTGATCTCTTCCGATTATCCTATGATGCTATGGAAGAGCAGTCTAAGGCTAATGCAAATATTGAAAAATTAAATTCCGAACAAAGATATGCTGTCTGTAAAGTGCTACATGCGATATATGAGTATCAAACTGATATGCCAAAGTGATTTTTTCTTGATGGTCCTGCTGGAACAGTCAAAACTTTTGTGTATTCGACTCTATTTCATGCAATTAGAGGAAAAGGCGATGCTGTAGCATCAACCGGGATAGCAGCTACATTGTTAAGTGGAGGCAGAACTTCTCACTCTATTTTTAAAATTCCCCTTACTCTGAATGCCACTTCAACATGTAATTTGAAACCAAACACCTCAGAAGCTAAAATTTTATTGGATGCTAAGGTAATTGTCTGGGATGAAGCTCCAATGACACATGTTCATGCCTTTTTAGCTGTCGACAGACTTCTGAAAGACCTTACTAAATGTGATGAACCGTTTTGTGGAAAAATAATTTTACTAGGTGGAGATTTTCGTCAAGTCCTCCCAGTCATTTTAAGAGGTTCCCGATCTTTAACAGTTTCAAGCTGCATTAAAAAACATAGACTTTGGTCTGATTTTTTCGTTATGAAATTAACTGAAAACATGCGTGCTTTTGATTCTTAAAAATAATTTGCGAGTTGGCTTTTACATGTTGGTGAAGGTGAAAGTGGAAAGAAAATTCAGTTGCCCCCATTTTGCTATCCAGAAATTCAAGATCCCGTTCAACAACTCTTTAGTGACATAGATTTTAAAACAGTGACACCAGAAGAGCTTAAAAGTCGAGCTATTCTCAACGTAACAAAGATTTATCAATGCAAATTAATAATCGTGTCCTGGAGTGTATGCCAGGAAATGAAGTGATTTATGAGAGTATGGATAATATAGTAAGTAATGACCCGCAAGACCAACTCGCATACACCGAGGAATTTTTAAATAGTTTAACTCCAACTGGAATGCCACCTCACAAATTAAGATTAAAACCAGAAGCCATCATTATGCTACTAAGAAATTTAGCACCTTCTAAAGGTCTGTGCAATGGTACGAGACTAATAGTAATTCAATTGCAGAAAAATGTCTTAGTGGCAAAAAAAATTAGTGCTGATAATAACAATGAATCCTATCTCATACCTCGAATACCTCTCATTCCATCTGATAGTAGTATGCCTTTTCAATTCAAGCGTAAACAATTTCCCATTAGATTAGCCTTTTCAATGACCATAAATAAAGCCCAGGGACAAACTTTTGATAAAATTTGTTTAGATCTAACCAAACCAGTTTTTAGCCATGGTCAGTTGTATGTGGGTCTTTCTCGAGTAAGATCCTTTGATTCTGTCACTGTCGTGTCGCCAAACTCTGAAATTTACAATTGTGTATATAAGGAAGTTTTGTGAATATTCAAATAACCTTTTATGATACTATTGGTGTGTACTATTTATTATGTGTAAATATAAAAATTACTGTTCGCAACATGTATATATAGAGAGATTAGATTTTTTTGCCGTGTTTGTAGAGACAATTTTATCCCAG
>BGPR01000895.1:257825-283476 GCA_013235015.1 Araneus ventricosus
TTTTTTGCTGAGTGGCATTGTGCTCGTTCTCACGAGAATAGAGCTGTAAGTGTGATATGTGCTTAGTGGGGTATCTCACTTGCTGATATTTCGTCATCATGGCAGAGCAAAAACGCTTCTCGGACGTTTGAACCGGTTTTATTAGCACGCAAAGCGAAGATGGACCTTTCTACTTTCTCGTACACGAAGTATACAAAGAGAAAGTATTGTAATCGTCAAAAAATTCGAACTCGAGATTTTGATGAATCTCCACGTTTTAGACCTCCCTGAGTCCAAAAAACACAATTTTGGAATTATGTCTGTCTGTGTGTCTGTGAACACGATAACTCGAAAACTGTTAGAGCTACGGGGATGAAATTTCGTATGTGGTCTTTAAACATAATTTGTAGGTGTCTATCAAATTTTGGACAAAATCCGCCCACGGGAAGTCTGTCTGTCTGTCTGTCAGAGGTCATGCGAACACTATAACTCAAAAACTTGAATAGATAGATGAATAAAATAGATGGAACACAGTTTTATCATGATGAATGTAGGTCTGTATCAAATTTTGGGCCAAATCCGTCAAAAGGTTGACTGTCTGTCGGTCTGTATAAGCGCATCTCCAACGAGTCCGCGATCTCCACGCGCATGCGTATTGAACGCAATCTTCTGTGCACGATGTTTATTGACTCCAGATTGGCGCTTTTTTTCATTCGATTCTCCATGCGCATGCGTTCTTGGTAGCAATCTGTGCACGCGAAAGGATTGTCCTTGAGCCAAGGAAGAGTAGAAATCGGTATTCATTTAATCGGAACGCATCTCTTCTAATTTGATTTTTTACCTAAATATTTTCTGATAGTCATTGGATCCTGGGTTACAAAAGGTTCGAATTTTTTATCCACGCGGGGGGGGAGAGGAAACAGCACCTTTTTCGAGAAGTATACGAGAAAGTTTAGGGGAGACAACTCCCGCTGGTTTGTTTTGCTAGAAGGCTCCCATGGAAGTCCATGGGCGTGAATAACTGAACCAATCAGGTTCGACTCGCCAGTGACGTCACTGAAAACTTAGGCGCGATTTTCGGGCTACACAGAAGCCATTTCATAACGTGCTAACATCCTAATTTTTTTATTGAAATAAAGTAGATGCTCCAGTTTTTGCCACATTAAGAGAAAATTTCAATTGAAATTTTCACAGTTGATGACTGGCTCAAGTTTTTAAGTTGTACTGACACTATTCTTTAATAAATTTTATTGCCTGTTAATTAGAAAGTTGTTCTCTGGAAACAATTATATTTTGAGTTATGAATTTTTAAATAATATATCTTAATTTGTATCAGTTTTGGCCACATAAATATCATACAATATAACAGGCATTTTACTGAATATTAAGCAAAAATGCAGCATTTTCATGCAGTATGTATTTTATTACATTTTCCTTCTTTATAAATCAGTTTTTCGTTGCATATAAAATAACTGAATATCAATTTTTTTACTTTTTAATCAATTTGTTGTGTGTCAAAGTTTTACATTATTTGTTTGAGATTTTCTTGTTTATATTTCATAAACATTCAGTAAATTACTAATTCTTATATTATAGCTATGTAAAGCAAAAATTAAATAAAATAGTATGATTCTTGGAAAAAATTAATGCACTTATTAGTTTGTATCTATGGATATAATAAAGTCTTAAATGATATAAAATTTATTAAAAAAGATGCTAGTACTGTCCCATAAAAGCATTTCCATAGATGACCAATCTTTTGCAAATGTTCAAGATATTATGATGAAGCTACATTTTCCCAAAAACAGAAGACTTTCAGTGACACACAAATCTTTTGGTGCGTAATTTGCCAAGTTTAATATTCATTAATCTTGCATTATAAGTATGCATCGAAGCCATGAAGAAATATGATACATTCTATTTTTTATGCTATCAAAAATTGTACTACATTAACATATTTTTTTTTCAATTTATTTTTGGCTGTGGACCATTTTACCCTACCACTTTTTCATTTGTTACTTAAAAATAAATATTAAAAAAGTATAGATAATTAATAGATTTAAAGTGAGTGTAATATAAATCTTAATATGCAGAGAATATGTATGCATTTTTTTTTCAAGCGAAAAAAAAAACAGTTCTTTGAGAATAAACATTCAAAATTTACAAAAGTGGTCCATTGTACCCTGGTCTCCCCTATACATGATGTATACACTTGTACAATTTTTTTAAAGGGCTGAATTTATATGCAAATACTTAAAGCATCCCCTTAAGAAAATAAGAAAAAACCCTCATAATCCCTAAAGATAATTAATTTTAGAATTAATAGTTATTTCTGACAGTCTGACGATGAAATATTGCAACACTTGTGAGTACTTGAAGCATGTTCATGCATTTAATTTTCTTACAAGTCGCATGTTAAGGAAAAATGAACGAATCATTTTGTAAATTACCAAAGAAGAGTTTGTTTAAGGTGTAGGAATGCATCTTATTGGTTAATATCAAATCAGTGGCTAATTTCTGGACAAATAGATGCGTTTTGTCCAAAACTGGTACAGTCTCCAAAAAAAAGTTGGAGCATCTAACCTTTATCTTTTTATTTACTCTGTATACATTTCTTTAGGGATTTTTCTTTTTTTTGCCTTTTAACTATGTTGCTAAATTATATAAATAAAGCCGAAACACCATTTATTTTGTATGCTGTAGAAATCAAAACAATTGAAAATATTTTCTTGGATTTTGTTCGCAAATACTATGTGTCGTCTGCACATTCGCGATAATTAATTATTGATCGTTTTTAATTTTTTTAGAAAGCTCCAGACGGTGAGGGGATTTTTGTGAATTATAATATTTTATATACGTCATTTTTACATTCAAGATTTTTCTTCTTTTCTTGTTCTTTCGGTTTTAAAATCACCCCATCATCATCACCACTAAAGCTGCCTCAGCGTAAACCAAAGTATGTTGGTATCCATGAAGACAAAAGCAATAAACGACAAGTGCGAAGTCCAAAGCGGAAATGAAAGGACATCGAAAATAAAACGCCAAAAAAAAAAAAACTATTTGCATCGCCTAAAAAGCAATTACACATTGTAACTGTCATCCCCTTTTTTGAGGTTGTCAGATCGTCAAGAAGGGGCGTCCAACCCCCTACGCTCAAGGACACATTGAAGGAGAAACCGTCCATCGAAACAGTTGTCCCTTGATGGGGTAAAATGCTGCAGTGAGATACCCCCTTAACACTCCGTCGGCCGCAACCAGCCTGGTAGGCAAAGTTTGGACGTTTTCGTTACCCCCTCCACTTCCAGGAAGGATAGAAGTCTGTCGCTCCAAGTAGTCTCATTTCATTACCTAATGTTTGCCCCTCCCCTATTCAATTGTCGTGGAGTGAAGATATCGTCATATTGATCTCATGGGTGTCGGGGTTCAAATAGTTATAACACACAGACAATTACTCTTAATCAGAAGGCATCGTGGTGGGACACAAGAAGGTATTCCAGCGTTAACGAATTCTTTTATTAAAATGCTTCAAAAACTGTAAATTAGATTTAACGCTTAAAATAGGTTAAAACGAGATTAAACATAGATGCAGTAAATGCAAACGTAATGCAGTAAGTACAACGTTATGAAGTAGACACAGAAATCGCAACTGCATGAGCACAGCTCCAACGCGACTGGAATACATGCACAATCCAGACTCAACGAGACTACTTCACAGTTCGTTCTGCTCAGTTATATAATGCTGCCAGAGATCAGTTCCGCCGTTACGGATGCAGACTTCAGGGGTCGCTACATGAGTACATTGCGTCGAATTTGTAACGCATATGATTGTTCGTTTTATCACGTATGTTTATTTTATTCATTTCATTACTTTATCATGTAAAATTTATCGTTGTTAAAACCGGTTGCCCCGAAAATTTGCTTAAGCCAAAGAAAAGAAGAAAGCATGTCTGGTTTTAGTGATGGGAAGACTTCGGTGTAAGACGTTCCAAAAGTGAAGAGCGATGCTCGTGTCTTCAATTTATGATGACTTTTTGCCAATGATATCCCTAAATTTTTCTTTTAAGTCTCCCCACGAAGGTCAGTAATTAATTATACAATGTTAAAATTAAAATTAATGGCTATTAAGAATATTAATTACGAGATTGTTTGTATGGGCCTAGCAGCCGCATTGGATGGTTAATCTCTTGCGAGAATAACTAAATATCCATCGTAGTTTGCGCACATCTTCCATTTTAAAAGGCGTAAGTTCTTTTCTTGACCCACTGTCTTTTATTTCTAATATTATGTACTTTCTAATATTTTTGTCATTTTCCCCCATTCCTTCAACCCTTCCTAATTGAAAATGCCCCTTATGTAAAGAATGACTTCTTTATACAAATAGACTTTTTCGCTATTTGTTTTTAGAAGAGATATTTATCCCTTTCTTATCATCTTTTATTCGGTGCAACATTAAATCTAGGGAAAAAGCGCTATCATAGCAGCTGCATCCATTTATATTTTCTCGCTAAATACATTCAGGATTAAATCAGAAGATGGAGAGCAATTAGTATAAGAATTCAGGCATAAAATCTTGCACTGGAAGTGATGGACATTGCTAAATGAGCTTAATTACAAGTGATATAAGGTTACATGGAAATGTCAGGGAAACGCGGATATTTATTACCACTTTATAGGGAATTGAAGAATCATGAGAAATAAGATAATCTAAGAAGAAGTTAGTAAAATAAGGGAGAAAAAGGGTCGAGAATGTTAGAAGAGTTCGAAATTCTACCTGAGGTTAGGGAGCTGCAAATCAGTTGGAAAGTTGTTTCCTTAGTTATTCTATTATAATTTTTCCTCTTTCAACGTATATTTTAGCTGAGGGGACAATAACTAGATCTATATCTCACGCGTGATTATGCTTGCATATAATTTATGATATAAAAATTTGGAATATTCTAAAGTTTTTATTGTATAATATAAATCTCAACCGCTTCCATATATGGTTTAATACATTTTTCATTAAAATTGGCTACAGAAATTGGTGAATATAAAGATACTAGCAGTACACGCTCGGCGTTGCCCGTGCCATCATGACTTCAACAAAATAAAAAGAAAAAAAATCCGCTCACAATGTCATAAGAAAGTTTTGAAAACAAAATAAAAACAAAAGATACACATTATTGATTTTTAGGAAAACAATACCGAGTACGTTAATCCAAAATAATATTGAAAAATTGCAACGTGAATATCATTATAAGGCAGCAAGCCAAATATGCGAGACAAAGAAACATGTTAAGACACGGCCGAAAATAATTATTGAGTCATTTAGTTAAAGGTTATGACGTCCTGCGTTCTTCGCCGCCAGTGAATTAAATAGCAAAAATGCTTTCTGGGAACGGATAATGTCGCTCTAGTGAATGTCTCGCTGAGAAGATAGCTAGCAAAAAAACTGTTTCAAGTGATCAGGGAAAAATTAATTAAGAAAACGGAAAAGGGTATTTTAACTCCGACAGAAACGTTCCAGTTATTAGCTGAAAAAAATAGAAATTTATAGCGTTATCAGAACGTCAGATGCAAGAAGTTTAAGAAATACAAATGAGAAATTAACATAAAAGTGTCTATTTTTCAAAAATTTCTCAAAATTCAGTAAATTACGTTAGAAATTCAGCACTACCTTCATTAGAAAGAAAATGGTTTGTTCTTTCCGAGGGTGTATCTATTTTTCTATCCTACGATTATCAAAACCGATTTTATTGAGAAATTAGTTCAACACACTATCCAAAACAGCACAAAATATCAACTGAAAAATTTTCTAGATTAAATTTAAAATTCCGGCTTCGAGGTGCATTGCGTCACCATTAAAACTGCCTGAGTGCAAATTTCAAGGCTTTAAGTGCGATAGATTCATCTGGACATCGCACGCACGTACGCACACACACACATAAACATTGCCTTTTATAAGCATAGATAAAAATATTATTATATCAAAACAAATCTAATTTCTTATTCCAGGATGGTATATGCGGTTCGTTTATGCGAAATCATACTGTATTTAAATGGTGACCTGACTTTGCTAAATTATCGAAACTCGCATTATAATGCAGATAATTGCATATGCATCGACTCTATTTTTTTAATTAACACATTGCACATGAAAATATCAAATCAATATTAAATAAAATCCATGTTTAAAAAAGAAGCAATTTTTTTTTTAGAATTTTCAAAAGAAAATGGCAATTATTTAAGGGGTTTTCGCAAACAATAGATTACTAGCTTCACTTTAAATCTTTACCAAAAACATCACTATGAAACTTCTATAAATAACAGTTAGAAATTGAACATCATTGGAAACATCCATTATTTTGAACGAAATGATTAAAATTATGCCAATATTTTATCTCACCAGGCATTTATTGATTAATAAAACTAAAATCAATTGCTTTTTTATAATTGTTGCAGTTGTAATAACTTATTATCATGTATGGTCATTTACTCAGTGTAATCTCTGTTCATTGGTAATAAAAAGGTAAAATTTTGTTCCACATTATGATTATAATATTATAATCATTAGAACAGAAATGAAAATTCTGGGATATTCATTTATCTGGTATCCGATGACTAATATAAGTTCTGCATTAAGATTATATTATTATATCGTGTCACTTTGAAACCGATGCTTCGAAGGAAATGTAAACATACCCATTTTAATATTTATTAGTGAATGTAACAATGCAATATATGTTGTTCCTAAAGTTTGTTTAATAATATTTATTATATTCAATAGCGCGAATAGTATCGAAATTCTGAACAAATGAAGCTGAAAAAATATTGAACATTTAATTAATGCCCTTATTTCGCTTCTTTGATGGCCGCTGTGTCCTCTGGGCTTTGGGGTCGAAAGGTTCCAGGTTCGAAACCCGATTCTACCGAACATCCGTCGTATATTGGGCCTGCTGCACGCTAAATCATACGTAGGTTTTCAAACGTCCTCTAACTGTCGTGGGCGGAAGTTTCGAGAGGGGAGCTGCCAGCTCAAGTGTCGTCCTCGTCATCTGACCGCGGTTCAAAATTACGAGGTACGTCCCAAAAATAGCCCTCGCGTTGCTTCAAAACGTGACGTTAATGAAACTAAACTATTTCGCTTCTTTAAATGTACCAATGCGCTCCAATTCCGAAAAATACTTTATGATAAATATTGCGCAATTTCTAGAAACGTTTCATGAAGCAGCCTTTAAGGTATCCAACTGGTTTAAAATCGTCGTTTTTGATGAAATTATCAAAAAACTTTTTATAACTTAATTTTGTAGCCTGTTTATTCAGCTTTCTAAAAGTGTCTCACTTTTTACTCTACGTGAATTACAAATGGAGTTACAGCTGTTTTATTGCCGAACTGTAAGCATCATTTTATGTTGCGTGAAAACTTTAAATGTGTTTTCTGAGAAATGATATTTTTGAGGAAAACTGTCGACCGTAACAATGATTTCTCAAAAAGTTATTCAAGTATTGATACAAAATTTTCTGAGATTGTTTTCTGTAATATGCTCGATGTCTTCCTCTAAAAACTAAGGTCAATTTTAAAATCAAGGATTATTTTTAAGTGCTTAAATATAAAAGAAAAGCATTTTTTCTGAAAAATTACCAGTTCGGTAACTATGTTCAGCTATATCTCAAAACTATTTTGAAGTACGCGAAAGATTTTAGAGCATAGCAGAGATAACTGTCATAAAAATGTACTCCTACAAGGATTTATGTATATTTAGAACATGATTTTGTCTGTGGCTGTTAGCGTAAGGCAAATATTTTAGTCATTTTTCTTCAGATTTCTCAGTTTTTTAAAAAAATATTATTTTGAAAGCCTAATTTTACAATATTTTCATAGTTTTAAAACATATGCAGTTGAAAAATAACATTAAATATATATATAAGTTATTTTTCAAAAAAATGTTTCCGAACACAGTCGGATACCTTAAGTGCCAGTACTTATTCCATTGCATTTATCTCAACTAAAATCTTATTTTCATTATTTTTAAACAAAATGTAGTTGTTTTGTGAACTCATTCATATTTGAAAACTATGTTTTCTTTGTGTACATCGGTAGACATTTCATCTCACCAATCAAGGAAGGCGTGTCTCAGCCACACCTAGTCTGAGTAGTAGTTATTTCACATGTTCGTTGTAAACAAGCTATTAATATCTTTGTCTCGTTTCTTGTCACAAAAGAACAGTGCTGCAGAATAAAAGGTTTCTCAGAATAGAGCCTTGATATTTTGCAGACAGGAATGTGTTGTAACTTACTTTGAAAAGTGTCCTTAGACAAAGATCTGAAATGGGACAAAATTTAATTCTTAATTCGTAATTATAAAAAAAAAATATTCAAGCAGAATACTAAATGTATCCATAAATAAAAATTTTTTTACAGCAATCTAGATTAACTATTGTAGAATATTTAATCTTTACATTTAGGCGTGGGGAAAAGTAAAAAAAATGTATCCTGGACTTATTCGGAGCATAAGAAGAAAGAAAGAAGGAAGAAATAAGTGATTTTTGCCATTTTAATAGCAGGAAGATATATGTACGCATTTTTGATGGAACGCGATGTTACCAATTCTTGTTTTTCCTTTTTAGAAATAAATTCACTCATAGCATTTTTGTCAAAAATAGAAACGGAAAAAATAATAAACAATTAATCAGAGCTTAAACAGATTAATTAAACATGGATGGGGGCGTACTGTGTTTGGTTAACGGTCATTATCTGTAATAAAATTTAATTTGGATTCATGTTCAAATCCAATGGAATATGTTAAAATAATCTCTAATGTGTAAAAATGTGTTTATCTTTAGTCAAATGCAACACCTAAAAGTCCTTTTTGTTGCAATTATAGTTTTAAAAACACAATCAACATTTCATTTGAAAACTTTCAATTTTAGAGTGATGGAAAACCCAACATTGCAAATTATTCGCTCAGTTCGAATCTCGATATCTCGGAAAATTTTTCATCCAAAATAGATGAGAAATGGAATTTGTGCGAAATTCTGAAACGTTCTATAAAAAAACTCTAACTGGAAGTAAGTAAAATAAAGCACTCTCCACATCTATGCACTTCAGCTGGAAATACAGTTGCACTCAATATCTATAAAAACCTTTTTCTAAATCAATATAAATAATCGTTTTTAACAAGACAAATAAATATTCACATCTTTTCAACTTTTTCATCCATATTTTTAAAACTCAATCCATTTAAAAGCAAGATATTCAATTTATTTATTATCTATTTTTTTTAATCAGTTACAAATGTTATTATAGTTCTTTACAAACTAGTTATTTCCATCTTAATATTTTTCGCTTTTCAAAACCCAATTCATGTCAAGAAAGCCTTTCAATCTCGTCCATAATTAAACAGTATTCTGCAAGAGACTTTCAAATTCTTCAATGATAAACAACATTGCTCAGTTTTAAATAAAGTAAAAAAAACTTATTTACAAACAAAATTACCAATACGTTTTATAGAATTCAGGAAATATTTCTTACCTCTCAGTGAATTCATATGTGAATTTTTGTAATTGGCACAGTAAACTTTCCTTTGATTTTTCCACATGGTAGAACATTGGAGTAGATAAAGACATTTATGTAAAAAAATGTTTTTTATATTATTTATTTACGTATTATATATTTTCTGGAATGTAAAATACATCCTCTATTAAAATCTTAAGCATGCAAGAAATAAAATTACGTTCTTATATGTTTTAAGAGCAACGCTCTGTTCTGTATTCAAAATTTTTGATAATTTTATCTAAGTGATAAAATAATCTTATCAGAAATTTGGCATTTAAATTACTTAAAAATAATTCTTTTTTAAAAATTAAGTACAATTTTTTATATAACTACAAGGTACATTTATAGAAGCTACGAAAGCTAGAACTTTTGATTTTGTTACTGATGTAATTTCTTGAAATGGAGCTGTTGTTTGATGCCTAATTCCTAGTCCTTATATTAAGAAACTAAACTACATATTTTCAAATACATTTTTTAACACAAATACTTTAGCATTCGCTTCTTGCTCACTAAATTGTTTTGAAAGAAATGATCTTCGAAAAGACGTTCATGCCCGAAACAGAACGAGCTCATAATGATCTACACTATTAAAATTCGACGTGTATGTATGGATGTGAAGCTATCTTCTCACGAACCGCTGAACGGAGAAGCGCGCTGAAAGTACCGAAAGATGGGGAATAATCCAAGGAATCCATTTTGACCATTTAAAATCCGAAATTTCAATTAGTAAAAAAGATATTAATTAAAATTAATTTACAACAATAGTTCTCATTGTTACAGCGCAATTCAAACCGTTTTCATTGTTTAAACAAATATTTAATTGCGTGTTTCTGTTTCATTGTTGAAAAAAGCAACGATACAGTATGGATCCATCAACAATGCAATATGGATGGCGTTGGGTGCTGGGTTTGGTAATTGATACAAAGAAACGCAGAAATCAAAATCGCTCAAATAGGGGTTTTACTAAAAATGTTTTTTCCGTGATATTTAACTTTGATATTTCATGTATGTAGTGCATCTTCCTTCATGCGTTTATAAACAGGACGCGGGCAAATGAAAAAATATGGATCACCAGCGACGCTGGTCACGTGCCCTATCTTCTTCTGTCCGCCAGGGAATGACGCATTATTCGAGATAGCCCGTGCAACGTCGGGCCATGCAACTAGTATCGTCTTAGTTTGTGACATCCTTGCTGATGTTCTGCTACCATGGTAAGCAAAAATCAAGGAAAATTTAGAGTATTTCATTAACAAATTAACTGAGTCATTGCATTTTTTGAAAACAGATAGATATACAAGTGTTCATTCACAGCAAATTACTTGTGAATAACAAATATTTGTATCTAGCTATATATGCTAGATGATGGCGTTTGCCTGTTTTCAGGAAGTATGGACAACTGCTTCTTCTACAGTCATTTTCAGAAGCAACATCGAAATGTTTAATAAAAGAAGTTAATTTTTTCTATCACTTGCAAACTAGAAAAGACACTGCAGAAAATAATAAAATTGCACATATTGTATATTTTGAGAATACATTAAATTCATGGTTATATCAAAATTGGATTGCAGAATTTTTGACTGAGGATATTTAGGATAAAATTGCATTACAAATTTCACCACAGGAGCATGATTGGTTCCGACTGGTATTTAGTAAAACGATAAATTTCGGGAAATTTTAATACATGGAAATATATGTCCGAAAATTATTTCAAACAATATAGACACTCCTTTGTTACAAAAAGAAATGAACCATATTTTTGAATGCGTGATAATAAACAATTAGAAATAGATCTTACATAACAACATTTAACGAAAAGAAATTGGGAACAAACATTAAGCATATGACGAAAGCGTTTCCAAAGATAATATTCAAAAGTGGAAGGCACTGTTATCACTCTGATGAGGATTAAAAACATGTTGCCTATTTTGAATTGAATCCAAGGAACCGAAACATTAAATAATCAATTAAATTAATGACATGATTCCGCGAAACAGATATTCCCAGGAAATGGGAATCGAATACGTATTCTCTTTCCCCGAGATAACATCAAGTCATTTACTAATTTGGTCACGTCAAATTATGGTCAAGCTTGGAGGGGATATGTAACATTGTCTACCACAAACGTGAGATCTTTAGCCATCTGTGTGCTCCCCGATTTGTCCTTCGTAAGAATATCTGGATGGTAAAAACATTGCTGAAGATAAGATGGAACTATTTTAGAAGAATTAACAATTTTCTTGATGTTGGCAATATTAAGTTGTTGAAAAAATGTCAATATAAGCAAATATAGCAGAACGGATATTATTTGATAATTTTTTTTTAAATTCAGTTGAAGATTCTTTAATAATTTACAAAGAAATGAACAAAATTAATTCGATACAAATCAGTAGTATATGCAGAATATTAATCATTCTGTTTTGTATTTAATAGTGTTGCAAAAGGTCTCTCTGTGGTGTATGGTGTAAACAGTCCAACACGCAGGATAATGGAGAATGAAGGTTTATTTACAAATATGCAGGAAAACACGTAGCACAGGTACAGGAAACAATAGTCCTTGCACAGATTACCAATGTAAATAGACAACAATTCACAGGTAATAACAGTTCAGCACTTTGTTGCCTAACAACACAACAGTCAGCAAATAACTAATAACTAGTAGACAATAACTGCACCTTCAATAGCGCTCAGCTCACCAGCTCGCACTGAGGGTAGAACTCCAAAGGCATTCGCGCTCCAAGGCGATCCCGTCGATCAAGACCCAGACGAACAACACACCTCTGATCTAGTCGCCGTCCTTAAATATTCTCTCCGACAGGCCGTTACGTCACATGGTGTTTTCTCGTGTATTCCCTTTCCTAGTAGAAATATCGAGAAAAGGGTTGCATTTTCGGGAATCATCTATTTATCGCCAAATCGCCAAAATGGTCGCCAAGTTTGTCACCAAGGTCATGGGTGCCATAAGAGTCGCTGAGGTCACTCCATGCTTAACCTTGTAAAACTCTCTTCCCAACCATAAGACTTGCATTGCTGGGAAGCGACTTTTCATGTTTGTAACAATAGTTTAGGCTCTTTTTAATTCAAGTGTCACGTTATCGCACATTGAATTTCTTTACTGTTTACATTTCAGCTTAAACTTTCCAAAATATCTGCAGTGACAGAAAATCGAAATAAAGTGTGATATCCAGTACATCAACAATTTTTCCATAGGTACCATCATTCCATTATATTGTTTTGTCATTACGTATTTCATAATAACAAAAAGGCATTTTCAGTAAGTAATGGTGAAACACATTTTATAAATAGATGCAGAAGTTTTTGGTAGTTGCAATCATTTTGGAATTTTTCTTGTTCTTAAATTTCCAATTAGAATGCATAATAGTTTTTTGTTTAACCAAAATTATTTAGTAAAGAGGAATGTGATATTCTATGAGAATTAGGTAATTATACATAAGTAAGAAATTTAAGTGCTAAATTTATTCCTTAAGTAGAGAGCACAAATAAACGAAAGGTTTAAATGTATAAGGTTTTTGTAGTATAATGCTTAAGCCCCAATCATAATATCTTACGAGGCATTTTCTTAATTTTCTTATGTTTCCAAATTTTTATTTAAATAAAGTAAAACATAAATTCTTGTTAAAATCTGCTATAAATAATAATGTTATTATTTACTACGAAATCAACTTTTCGAAAATGGGTGACTAGAGTTATAAATCTCTGGTATTCTTTCAAGTATAAATAAACTAAAATATGCTGTTATCGAGCCCGAAGAAAAATTATTAACAATTTCTAAATGTCAAAAAGTTAAATATAGGCATTTTTCTCACAGAAAATTATTAATATTTAGTATTGTTGAAAATTTCCCAATCTATGTTGACCTTTAAAAGTTATGGTGAAATTCCTAATTATGGAGCATGAACAACAATTTGGTTACCATTCTTTAATTTGAATACGAATTACATTATAAAATATGTAAGTATATTTTTCGGTACTATAAGTGAAAAGTAAATTCATTGCTTAAAATAAATGGAATTTAAAATCTTTTAAAAAGGATATTTCTATTTACTCTCTATACTTAGTTTTTAAAGTGCTTTTCTGTTCTTCGAATATTATGCCAATTAATCCGTAAGAAGTAAAATAGTCTGAAGCTATTAGCATTTTTGAAGTCTTTATTTTTATTCAAGCGTTTTATGTAGCAATTAATTAGAAAGAGGATTATTTTTATTTAAAAGTTCAGTCATTTGTTTTCCACCGCAGTTTAATCTTACTTAGTCGGTTATTTTTAATTCCTCAGCGACATTTTATTCATGAAAAATATATATGAAAGGCAATGTGTTCATATTTTTCTATATTATGGTAAGAGGCTGCTTTTCAAAGAATTGTTGTCATTGTTTTTGCGCGATTTAAAACTTAATTTTTTCACAGTAATCAGGCTTGTCGCAATTAAAAAAATCGCAATGATCATTTCTTGCTTCAGTTGTTTTCCATTACAACTGTGAAATATCCGTCAAATAACTGATATTCATAATATACAAAAAGGAGAATATCAATCAAAATATAGTAGATAATTTAATATCTAGAATAAATGTCCAGGTATTCGAAATATTTAAGAAACGCTTGCCTGTTTCTTAGAGAAAAATACTATTGAGTTCAGCATACGACATTTATGAGGGCAGCCTATGTTTGCATTTGCATAAAAATACATTCATTCGGAGAAAATAACAAAAAATTGTGAACTGCGAACACTGTTACTTCTATAATGTTTTTACTGCGAAAGTCATTTTTGATACGGTAATTTCTTGAGTTTATTTCTGGCTTACGAACAGTAAGGTTTTAATTAAAAACTAATCTAAAAATATCCTTCTTTCCTGTCGACATAGATTTTCATAGCTAAACGATCTTTCATGAATATTATGCCTTTATTTAACACTTTAATTGTTTTGGAGTTTAAATAACAATTTTATTGTTACACACATCCATATAACCTCTAAGTTCTGATATGGTAATAGACCCTTTTTTACATTAGGTTTCAAGTTTACATTCTTATTATCAAATCAGGATGGAATTATATTATTATGGCAGATATTATTATTCTGGAATGCTTTTTTGGATGACAGTGAATGATTTTATTTTGTTTGATGGGGATTTCTATCCTGCATTTGATTGAATTCCTAATATATCTTTTGTATCTCAAAATCCATTAAAGTATACTTTATGTTTTACTTTGAAATGTGAGATGTAATGCTTGATGAAATCTTAAAACAAGTTAAGAGATTTGAAACGAAATATGTTGATGATAAATGGTAAGATCCGTTTTTTATTTAAAGTAAATATATACAACATTTTAGTGTTATAGAAATTTAAAAATAATCATTATGTTTAAATTAAAAATGGAAAGAAATTTCAAAGATCGTAATATAAATGGTTATTCTAATTACTAGGAATGGAAAAAATGCAGACTGAAAGTAGTTTGATTGGAAACAATATCTCCTTCTTATGCAACATGGGGGGGGACAACTTATTTTGGGGTGGATCTCACAAATTTCAAACGTTCGGATGAGAAAGGGACGACAACTGAGTCTGTTCTCTTTTCACCAAACTTCCAAATCACGCCAGCAGGGAGAAAAAGTAGAAGTATTTGAAAATCATTACAATCAGATATTTCTGAAATTTATATTTTAGTCATTAACAGATTTGACCTATTTCGAAATAAGCAAATGTTTCGTATTTTCTTAAAAATTTTCAAATTATACCTTTCACTCAATTACTTTCCTGTCACTTACAACACTTTTTGTTAGTCCCCTCAGATTTCTATGTAATGGTTTCTCCGGATTTACATTTTCTCCTGTTTACACCGCTATTCCTCTGTTTCTTAGAAAAGTATAGAAAACAGCAATTCCGTATTTGTCGCATCATAATTCTGATGAGTTTTAAAACGATTCAACAATTCCAATTTAAAAAGAAAATGGAAATTAATCCGAATGACTGGGCATGTGACAAGATTTGGAATGTAATAAGTTTCTACTGGCTAATCAAATAAGAACTGAGCTTATAAAAATGTAGTAAAAGTAATACTTTAGAATTACTGGAAATTCTGTCCGAGGTGGAATTCAAAAGAAATAAAATGCCTAATCATTTCCGCATGGGAATTCAAATAGCTAATTCTGTTTGTCATATTTTCTTAAAAATATTAGAGTATACCATTGCTATTTTCGGCAGTTGGAGAGACGTTGAGCAAACATTATTTAAATTTTTTGTTTCAAAATGAGGGTATCAGGAAATTACTTTCTTTAAACGTCATTTCTTGAATTTATGATTATGTATCTTAAAATTTCGATTGTTTTTAATAAATTAAATAAGCGAGTGATTTGTTATAGTTGCAAGATTGCGATATTATATTATTAAAATATTGTTAATAAATTTGTGCACGAAATTCTTATGAAAATTATCAAATTTGTTTAACAGCGAATGGTTCATAATTTATATTTGTCCATTGTCTTCAAAATTTTTAGGAAAAAGAACGTTCTTTCATATATCTGAAACAAAGTTATGTAAGTAATTTAATGAAAGTATATAAATTTCATTAAAAATAGTCATCACATAGAAGCATTTAAATTAATTTCCAATGCATAAAGTTTAAATTAGGAAGAATAACCTAATGCTGCAGAACCCTAATGCTGCAGACATTGTGAAGACGAAGTTAGCCTATTGTTCACCGCATCGATTCAAAGTACCAACCTTTACATTTGGTTTGCTAAAATTCTAGCTCCCCGTTTTAAAGCAACACGTGGGACCGGTGGCCTAGTGGTAAGGTCTCGGCTTCGGGGTCGGAGGGTTCCAGGTTCGAAACCACTGAAGTTCCGCCGTATGTTGTACGCTAAATCATACATAGAGGCCAAGTGACCTCCCGCTGTTGTGGAAAGGGAGTGTCCTCGTCATCTGACCGTGATTCAAAGTTAAGTGGTCCGTCCCAAAATAGCACCTATAACCTCGAAAACGCAGTAACATAAAGAAATGAAATTTCATATGTGGTCTTGTCCCCAAAATGGACCTTATGCATGTGACGTCACATCCTCCGACACGTGACCTGCCAGAGGCAGCCATTGGTCAGTCTTAAACAGCTGACTCAGAACTGCTTTTATTTCTAAGTCTCTTATAGGCCGATCATCTTCTTTATTCCTCCACAGCTGTTTTTCTATACTCTCGAACCCAAACGCTGCATAAGGTCCATTATAGATCATATATGTGTTATCTCGCCAGGAGGCGCTTGTCCATTTTCTCTCTACCAGCTGACGTCACATGATCTTGCTCTTGCTAGCGTCAGACATTGTTCTGCGATGGCGAACGACGGAACGCAACCCCAAAACTGCCTACGATGATTGGACATGACTTGATGTACAGGGCAGTGGCCGCCCTCCTAATTCTTTCATTTTATCTTTTTCTATTTAAATGTGTGTGCCGTCCTAAATGTTTGTGTCGTCATCATTAAATTTATAAAATAGAAAAACGTGCCTTTCTTCTGACTTCGTATCACCATACACGATACCTAGACTCCCATACTACATATATGTAGTGCAATACGACACATATTGTGTTGAACTTCTTCTATACCGATGACTTCCGGTGAAGTTCATGAGTGGGAATCTTCAAAATTTCAACGGTCTGTTTGAAGATGTCAATTAATATTTCAAGTATAGTTTTTAATGTTCTGTGAATCCAAAACAATCAAAACAGAAAACTCAGCCATAGGAGAAGGTCGAGGGGGCGCAATCCATCTTGTTAGTCTTTTGATACAGAATATGTAAGTTTTAAATGGCGTTGGAACAATATTTTAAACAGCAAATTAGTTTGTTCACAGGATTAATCACGAAAAAGAATCTTTGAAAAGAAAAATAAGTTAAAGCACATTAAGTATATAAAAGAATAACGAGCTTTGAAGCGAAGAGGGAACTGCCGAGAATATAATGTACGTAATGCTTTCTCCTTTTGGGTTTCTTTGTTCTATCCGAACTTAAGTTAACCAGAATATTTCCTATAGGAGCGCATAAGACGTGAATGACCAGGGATTTGGAATTTTTCACAAATAAAGATTCTTAGGGGAAGGAAGCCAAATCCCATTCAGCAAGTAGCGAAACAAAACCTATTGGGTTCTGAGAAGAATCTAATTTTGGAGTCTGGGTCTTTATTCAAGGCGAACGAATGATGAAATTTGTTTCTAAACGGAATACTTAATTCTTATGTTTCCAAAGAAGACAAATGCTATATTCGACTGAAAACAAGATTTACATTAAAAGTAGTTGGGAAACTATTTATGGCATATGTTTGACCAGGAATAGATTTTAACGAAGATGAATAATTTCTTTTAATTGGACAAAAAATATATATAGGGCAAAAGTCGGAAGTTTATTTCTTTAAAGTTTCGTTTTCAGTTCTGTAATAGCTTTAAACAATTTATACACTTTGTATAATGTATTTATATGTATGCGGTCAGTGAAACTCCTGTCAGGCCCAATATTCCTTTAAATAAAAACAAAAATTTAAAATGAATAAAATATTTTCATTTCATGTGAATCGCACTGCCAATTAAAATGTTTTCTTTTAAATATTTTCAACTATATTTTATAACGTAGAGACGAAAATACAGTATGTTTATAAGACAAAAATATCTTGTCGATGAGAAATTCGGTTAAAATTTGATATGATCTCTTTTGGTGTGTTATAACTATATGTCATTATTCTTCAAACTATATCTTAGCTTCTTAGAGATAACGTATTTACATACACAGGGGCTGACATATAGATAGACAAAATTCAATAAATTTTCTGTTCGGACTCAGAGATGCAAAATGTGTGGATTCTTTTTTTCGAATGTAAAGCTTCTTTTACGAGAGAATTAATCTTCGTTTATCCAAAGAAAAAATCAAATCATAGGTCCTCTCAATCAAATCATAGGAATGAAAAATTTCAAACATCTGAAACTTTTCATTTTTGAACGCTTTCATATCATTCCATATATCAAAATATTTCAAACATTATCAAAGAAAAGTCATTACAAACCATATGCAAGGCTTCATGTTTCCAGTCGGGTTAGATCTTGAAAGTATATTAGCCATTGAACTCACGCAGCCTTTTTTGGAAATTTGATGCTGGATAATTTTAGGCCCAGATTGTTTGACAGTTATTCATTATTTTACTGCCTTTTATAGCAACGAAAATGTTGCTCTTAATACATCAACATTTTCCAGCAAATAAGTTGTGTTTCAAATACAAATACATTTTTTAAAATCTGAGCTTTACTCAGTTTCACTGTCGGTGTTAGCAATCGCAAGAAAATATCTCAAATTCTGCTGCTCGCGTTTGTACTACGTCATATCTGTGATGTAAACGGAATCTGAAACTCTAGCCCACTCTCAAGAGAAATATGATCTCAAGCTCAGTAAAAAATCCTTCATTTTCACTTCTATTTTCTTTTAAAACATCTTCCTTCAAAACCATCCATGAAGTTACATGAAATAGCAATTTTTGAGAAAATCCTGCATGTTTAACAATAGAGAAATTCTGGGGTTATCGCACGTAATTGGCGTTTAAAATTAAAACGTACCTTATCAGCGATGTAGCGTTTGAGTAACTAATATTTTGACTGAAATTTGGGCAGCAAAAGCTTAGTGGTAAGGTATCGTCTTCGGGTCCGGAGGTGTCCAGGTTCGAAACTCGATTCCACTGAAGATCCGTCATGTATGATGGTCTGTTGCACGCTAAATCCTATGTAGAGGTCCAATAGCGCTTCTGCTGGTGTGTTGTGGAAGTTTATTGAGAGGGTGCTAGCTCAGATTTCGTCCTAGTCCTCTGACCGCACTTCAAATGGCACTCGTCCAAATATCAATCCCAAAATTGCCCTCGAGTTGTTTCAAAACGGGACGCTAATATAACTGAACTAAGCTTTCGACTGAAATTTGGAGCTGAAAGCTTTGAGCATAAACAGAAATAGTAAAGAGACCATGGCACTATGGTCCATTTCTTTCATAACACTGATTTTAAGTATAATGAAATATGGATTTGAATTGTATCTTTCCAGCAGAAAAAGTGTGATTAACTCTCGACAACTTGCTTATGAATTTTCGAATGAATTTCTCATAACCATAGCCCAAGTTTACAATAATAATTTCATTAATGTAGAATTTATTCAATTCTCATGTGCATTAAGAACATTACCAGAGGGGAGAACTCCCAACCGAAGCCCTACAGCAAAATTAAATGAAATGTCATAATTTAATTGCCTGCGCTGTTCAGGTTTCATTCTGGACGGTCACCTTTCAGACATAGCCCGACAACTGATGATATGATACGCTAAACTAGGCCATCCTCAACCTTCTGCTTCCCTGAAAATTAGCATCGGGGCCGGAAATCCTCTTCCCCAATATTAGGAGTGCCTCTGGATTTGGAGCGATGTATCAATAATTAATTATCCACACAGGGTAAACAAAGACCGTGTTGTTTAATTAAAATATAGAATTCCTGCTCTGTGTTCATTATGATCTGACGCTTATAAGTGCACGAAGTTTGAATATTTTGAAATCTCAACTTGTTTTGCTCTCATCTTCTACTCTAACATTCAGGTACCAGTGTTAAAAAAATAATAGGACTGCACACAATTCGTCGAAAATAATAATTCCTTCAATTCTTACTCGTATAATTCCTAATATTTTGAAAATTTTGATTATTGAAAGATTTAGAGTGAAAATCATCCATTAAATTATGAAACTGAAGAAGTGATTTTTTAATAGATTAGTTTTGGAAAAAGTGATAGCGTAGGAAAAGATTCGTTGCAAGAAACAAACGTTATGTTATATTTTTGTTGCTTCATTAATTCATGTTCTGCCGAAAAAATCTAAATTTGGAACAATTCGCAGAAAATATATTTGTAAACCTACTGGCTTAAACATTAAAATTAAAATCGGGAAGAACACAAAATATTTTTACTAACTTATGATCAATTTCATATCATGTTTTAAATATAAAAAAGATACTATGATTTTAAACTGAATTCGTATATTCAAGGCCAGATTTCCCATAGGGGCAACCAAGGCCTGGCCTAGGGCACAACAATCGGAGGGTGCAAATATAAAAGAAATTACAATATAATATTTACAAATTCCAGTATTATTTTGAAAGGACCATATAAAATAGTGCTTTTTAAGCATATCCAGACGTATTAAATAAACTGGCTGCACATTGACGTGGCATATCTCTATAACTGCGGTGAATTCACCATAGGAGAGGGCGCAGAGTAAAGGGCTTTGGCCTAGGGCGTACAAATGTATAAATCTGGCCCTGCGTGTATTCCTAATTCTTCCAAGTCTTATAAGGCCTTATTAATGCTTTAACCCTTTCGCGATCATTGGTTTCCCAGTGAAACCACATATTGAGAATTTTTTTTTATTGCGCATGTGCGAAACGTAGCGTAATTGTACTTTCATAACTTAAGAGCCAGATATATAGACCAACTTATATAAAAATTCCAATTCATTACCGTTAGTATTCACAAAGATTGCAAGAGCTAAATTGCTTTCTTCTTGCAAAGAAACAAAATGATGAGAGTTCTTGCACAAATTGATATTTTTTAAAACTGAATCTTCGAAAGCAATATTGAATTTCATGAAGGTTTAATATCCTGAATACTTACGTACACTTATAAATTAAGTATATAATTTAAATTGCATTTCGATGATAACTTATTTGGAGGGAAAATAGCCCTTTATTGTTCATTAGTTTCACTGTGAAACCACAAATTTCATGGGAAAAAAATCCAAATTTTTTTCCCTTACATATTTATGATCAGCTACATGTTTAGTACTTATTTTAAAAATAAATTTAGTAATTTTCGAAACAAAAAAAATGTAGTGAACTTGAAAGGGTTAATAACTACGCCATGTTATACGAATGTCTGGAAGTAAACCTCTTTAAGAAACAACAAATTTGATTGAAATTCTACTTTAACATGTCTTTGCATCCTGAAATGTATTTAATTTCCATTATCCTTTCTTTATATTTTATTTGCTATCGTCGTTGTTCTTTAATTAATTAAAAAATTAAGTTCCTTTCGTAATTTTTTACTTTCATTTGTGAACTAGTTTCAGTGGAAAAATACAGGGTGTTCATTAATTATTGTCGGGGTTTCCGTACCTCATAACTTTCGAATGAAAAATATTACGCAAAAACTGATTACGTATTCTTAAATTACAACTCAAAGAATTTTACTTTTCAACAATGCGATCTTAGCGCATTTGTAGTCTGGGTAATTATGAAGTCATAAATAAAAATGGCGACCGTACAAGAAAAAGCAATGTGTGTATTGCGGTTTTTTGAAACTAAATTTGGTTTGGGGGTTTGTCAAGAACATTGTGTACAAGACCCCTGTGCCCTCCCTTGATGAACTGAAGCGCAGAATTGTTACTGCGATCCAAAATGTTACCCCACAAATGCTGGAGAACACTTGCAGGGAAATCGAATTTCGTCTCGATGTGTTACGAGCCACGTAGGGCAGCCATGTGCAAATTCATTAATCTTTTTAATATCATTAATAAAATTCTTTGAGTTGTAATTTACTAATACGTAATCGGTTTTTGCGTAATATTTTTTATTCGAAAGTTATGAGGTACGGAAACCCCGACAATAATTAATGAACACCCTGTACAACAATGCGTGAATTTCCTTAATCAGCAAGAACTAACTTGAAAACACTTCGCATAAGAATACTTTATTAGTGATATCTATAACCAACCTGCAGTTTGTGGATTACATTATTAAGAAGGAATGAAAACAGCTAAATTTCTCTCTTTTTTATAGTTTTACTTGTTTTGATTAAATATATCCATGCCTATATATCTGATTAATATTTTCTCATATTTTAAGACTTGATTGTTTCTAAGGAAGTCATTCTGTTTCAATTAAAATGTTCATCATGGAATAATTAAACATATGAGCTAACTTGTTTAAAATTATGAAAATATTTAATAATCTCTTCATTTCCTAAGTAACTCTTGTATCTCGTAAGATGATTGAAGTTTTAATTATGGTACTGGAATTTCTAAAAGCTAATTTCGCGGGCTGTAACAATAAAAGCCAATAGAATTTCTGGTGTAGGTCACGTTGAGACAGCAAGAATTTAGGTTTTCATTAAAAGCATGATTTTCCTTGGCTTAAGAAGAACATTAAATATTACTTGATGCGACCAAAGTTGAAAGTTATTTTCCACATTTGGGTTTCATAAAATAAGTCATTTTCTAATATTTTAATTTAATATTTGCCTTTGATGAATATTTTCATTTTTCACTTAACCTCTTAGAACGTCATCTATTTACACGGGAAGGATTATTATTCCATCATATTAATTAAATGAACACTGAAATTAATTTCATTTGTAAATACATTTATTGTATTATTTATACCTTATATTTTATTTCGAATATGGCTATTTGATGTTGGTTTATCAACGAACAGGAAGGGAAATAATACTTTCTTAAGCAGTGAAATTATACTCAATATTTTTGACTTCCCATTAAAGAGACAGAATACTAGAATGAAATAAAGAGTGTCTGAAAACTGTATTCACATTTTGAATAACAATTGCGTAAACAATTGACAATTGGCATTGAAGTTTCATTACAAACTAATTTATAAAAATATAAAATTTTGACAGTTGCAAGAAATTTTATAGTGATATTCTACCGATTCACATTCTACCGATAAAATCGACCTATGGAATGGGGAACTTCATCATTTTTTAAAACGCGTGAAAGCAATCCGTAATTATTGAAAAATCATTCTAATTTCAAATATTCAAGTGAAATTTTACATAAAAATTAATTTATTTAAATATTGAGGACGAAAGATGCAATAAAATAACAGGAATGATGATGCAATCGGAAACGCAATCTCATTGGCGGAGTAGATTTTAACGTCACATGTGTCTTACGTCTCTTTCGCTACTTTAACTTGTGTGCCATGTTCTGATTCCAGGCGTTTGTACGAGCTAACATTTTAGAAGTGAAGTTTTTGGATTTTCAACGTTTAATTTTATAATGGATATTGGTTTTGTACAAGGTAATTCGGATAATTTGCCAAGGATTGATTCTACAATGATGGCAAAGAAACTGGACACAAAACGCCGGCTCGTAAATTATCGCATGAGAAAAGCTATTCAAAAAAGAAGTATTCTCTGGCTCTGTGTTCGTACATTCCCTTGAATGTATTCAATAAACGGAACAAAGCTCTATACTATACCGCAATACACTTCGCAATAGGTTTTCAAAGCTACTCGTTAGGCAGCGATAAATTGAAGAGGAGCCTTCACACATTCCGAGGAGACGCCGCGATTCCTGTCGCAGAAGAAAGAATGAATCGCCAAGAACCTGATTTTGCATGATCTGTGAAATTTCGTATGCCTACAAAAAAAACAGGAAAGTACTTATTTCAGAAAATCCACTCAAAATAAATTCAGGTAAGGCATTTTTTTTAAATACACGTGTGCCTTGAAAAATTAATTTTATTTTATATAGTTTATATTTTTCTCTGCTATGAAGAATATAAATTTTTTCCTTCGTACAAGTATTAATTTTAAGATACTAGTTAATTGTAATTAATATAAAAAGTC
This sequence comes from Araneus ventricosus, assembly GCA_013235015.1. Taxonomy (NCBI): domain Eukaryota; kingdom Metazoa; phylum Arthropoda; class Arachnida; order Araneae; family Araneidae; genus Araneus; species Araneus ventricosus. The sequence continues at coordinate 281,990 of BGPR01000895.1, forward strand.
CAATAAAAAATTATATAAAGAAGCATATATAAATTTATAATAATATTCAAACACTATCAAATGCTACTAATCTAGGAATTTAAGGGCTACAATGTGCAAATCGACAAACCCCAGATGTGCGGTGAGATAAATTTATCTAACTTTCTTCAGTTGTAATAATTGATAAGCAAATTGACTTTTTGAAGACTGATTTTGATTTAAATATATTCATTGGATCTAAATGATTTATTTTGCATCAAAAATTCTGTGAATTATTTTCTTGCACTTCAAATGAAAACGATTTCCATCATCAAAAAATCATGAATTTAAAACTTATTTTTAAGATATTAAAATTAATTTTGAATGGTACTTTAATTTTAAAAAAATATAACATGCATTTGAATATCCATGGAAATAATATAAGCAGTAAAATAACAAGAGTAATTTTTTTAAAAAATTTTAAAGAAATTGGGACAGCCTCTGTGGCATCCCCCTCAAAGGGTTAAAATATAAATTCTATGCAATCAAATAGAAAGAAACAACTAATTAAATTTAACTATTAGCTTTAAAACTGATAATTAATATCTCATCTTAATTAATATCTCTTCTTTTATTCAAAACTAAACGGTATCGAGTTCAAGGCTGTTTTTTACTCTGCTTCGTGATATACAATTTTCATACATTAACATAGATAAATTACTCATCGGGTGTCTTTATAATTATATTAACACATTTAGGAACAATAAAATACTTGTATCTTTCCGATATTATTTTATCTGATGCGGTAGTCGGAAAATATAGAAGAAAAAAAGCAAAATCTCAATAGCGAGCGAATGGGAGCTCTCTCCTGTTTGGACACATGTGACGTCAGACTCGCTTCCTGCCAAAATGGATAATTTTTCCCGCGTCATCTGAGAGGCAAACTTTGATTGCAAATATATGAAAAAACCTGCCTAGAAATTCTTTAATGTTATTGTTCATTTTGAAGCATTTTCAATCGATTAGAATAGGGCTTCCTAACCTTTTTTTCCCTCGAGTACCCCTTGATTAGTTTTTTTTTATTTTCGCGTACCCCTATTGTAATATCCCTCCTCCAATCATTCGTCCATACAAAAAAGTTTTTATAAATAATGTTAAGTGCCTAGGTGAGCTTAAAAGTCAACTGACTGGAATTTATAACATTTGCAGGACTTATTTTTGATTTTTCATTTTTTGCAATAATATTAGTTCAACGTGAGAAAAGAGAAATAAATACTGTAATAATTTTGCATTAACTTATAAAGATAGCTAAAAATTGCACTTCCTTTTGCTTTCTCTTTTTCTTATTTTGAGGGTAGGTTTAGGACTTGAGCAACTATCACTTTTACTTGACACGAACATGGGAAACAAAATTCTGTATCATTTTCTATCCCTTATGTTTTCTTGTGTCCGCCATTACAGTCTTTGAGTTCACGTACTCCCAGAGGTATGCGTACCACAGGTTGGGAACCTGTGGATTAGAATAATAA
>BGPR01000895.1:292481-356641 GCA_013235015.1 Araneus ventricosus
AGAACTGAAACTAAAATACAGGGCGAGTTTCAAAAGAGAACTGAAACAAGTTGCAATTTCCAAACCATTTGATCCAGATGATCTATTTCATCAACTATCGTGTGCTTGATAAAAGAATGTGGCAGTACTATGGCTGCGGAAAAACCAATCAGTGTGAGTATTGTAGAGGGTTATCATGCTCAAACTTACCAATTTATTTTAAGGAAAATAATGTGCATTCACCTTCCGTATAATAAAGCTTCTGAGGGGTATCTGTAGTCAAGTATATCGCAAGAAACTGACCGCATCTCGAAACTATGGTTAGGGACTTAGTGACTTTTACCTAAACTACACCTATATTATGTAAGAGAATCAGCAAATATAAATAAAATGTAAACGTAAAAAGAGCTTAATGATTAAAAGGGAATAAAGTATACAACATATTAAGGTGGGTGGTGCATGATGTACATTTTTAATTTTCGAAAAAAAAGCTAAAAGAACTATAAAAGCATGTATGTGTAGGGAAATTTACGCTCTTTAATTGTTGGTTTAATGTATCAAGTGTAATTTGAAAATTGAATAGTTTTCGAGATATTTAAGAAAAGCTAAAAGAGGGGAGGGGGTGAAATCCAAGATGGTGGCCTAAGATTCCCCAGGACCGGGGACCTTCAGTATGTTCAACAGAAGTCGCTCGCGAACATGTGTACCGGTTTTTAGAACTATGAGATTTAGTGCTTTTTTTTCAAATTCTTCGTTGACTGGACTATCAACTAAGACTTTTTACTAATTCATCCATTTTGAGACCAATTATCTCAAAAACTATTAAGGATAAAAGAAAAATAAAAGCATTCATTTGTAGGGAATTTTATGCTCGTTAGTTTGTTACGTCCTATGTAATTCGAAAAGTGAATTGTTTTCGATGTATTAAAGAAAAACTAAAAAGGGGAGAAGAAATTCAAGATGGCAGCACGAGCTCCCTCGTCCCCCGCAGGACCAGGTACTTTTAGTATGCTGAATAGGAGTCCCTCACGAACATGTGTACTCATTTTTGAAACTCTAACATTTAATGATTTTTTTCAAACCACTCGTCGCGATGACTGGGCAACCGCGTGGCAAGCCGAACCTTTTGGGTTTCTTCCCCCTCCCCCAGTGTTAGCATCACACATAAATAAATAAAACTGTATATCATTAGATTAAAAAAATTGTAGGCTATAACTTTCACTGGGAGAATTTTTGCATAATATTACATATAAAAAAAGGCAAAAATCAAAAATTTTAAAGTGAAGTATCGACTTTTTTCACATATTTTCTTAAATTTTTAAAACCTATTAGGTGTAACATAAATATGAATTACACCATTCTTGTAGCCCATTTAATAACAAACGAACCAATTATAAGTTGAATTTGATCTGATCATTAGTTACAGAGATAATGGCCGTTCCGTAGATATTGCCATTTTGAACCTTTGAGGGGGACTTTGGGAATGCTCCAGGGGGATTTTTTTGGGACTTTTGTAAAATGCTCCTCTGGTAGGGGTCTATCAATACTGTAAAATTCAGATTTACTCAATTTTTTTCCTTCTCAAGACCTTTATTGACTGGGCTATCAAGCGAAGGGTTCTTCTTCTGCGTCACGTTTATATGTTTTCACTATGAAAATACTGTTATGATGTAACTTTTTAATTAATTTGTGTTGTACCCCTGCATTCCTTGATTGCTGTAGGTCTCTATTTTCTACCAAACATCCTCTGGACAATCACCACTAACTTCAAGACATTCTTCAATGGTTTAAATTTGGCAATTACTGTCCACTTCTTTTTTTAAACAACACATATATATATAAAAATTGTGTTAATTCTCTTATCAAAAATTAATTAATTATAAATTAACCTAGGTAAATGAAATTTCTTTATTGCGGGAATTTAATATCCCACATTTTTCTGATAGATAAGAATTTATATTTTATTAAATAATTGATTTTTTAAAAACAGAAATTAATGAATGCTAAATGATTCTGTTATTCATTCAATATATAAGGCGGAATTGTGTCTAACAACAAACTATTTACAAAAAGCACCAATTTTCGAGGTTTTCTATGATGTCTTATTTAATTTTAATACAAGCAAATGGATTTAAATATAATTTTTAAACAACTCTTTGCATGCGTTGCAACTGCATGAAACTTTAAATCTATCCATTTCCTAAATTTTAGAGTCTTATTTATTTTTATTTGGCATTATAAAACTGATCAATACACTTCTTACTTTAATCCATCAAAAAAGTAAAAATACTCGAGTTAGTATGGCGCCAGGCCGAATGATTGGAAAAAAAAATCAGAATATACGTTTACTGCAATAAGATATCACTCTCCGGAAGATAAGCGCCAGACGACAAAAACCAAAAAGTGCTGTCTTATCTATTTGTCGTAATGATTACGTCACTTAAGTCTGCCGTTGTAACTTGCATCTGTCGTTTGCTTACGACATAAGAGATTGAGAATAGGCTTAGCTGTCGCGCACACATGAAGCCTTTCGGGCTGCCCTTGTATAAAATACATACATGTTAGACTTCACTCATTATTTTTTATTTCGACCCAGTTCTGGGATTTTAGGGGAAAAACACCAGAATAAAATGTTTTAACCACATTTAAAACAATTTTATTTGTGAATATATTCCTAGAAGCATAATTTTCTATTCTAGTTTAAGTACCAGTTTAAAGATTAAAAATTAACACAAGCCCAATAAAAAGTATAACATTTGAATTTATTCCTATACATTTTAGTTTGATGCTGAAAAAAGACAGCTAACCTGTCTGAAATTTGAGGCATTTAATGATTCTGATAACTCAGTTATAATTAATTTCCGTATAATTTTATTGGAACTCATTTGGAATAATTTTTCTGAAAATTTATTAGTTCATTCAATAATATTTATTTCTAGATGAAAATAAAACGAATTCTTTGTTCAATGCTCATTTTTACATATTCAAAAATGTAAGATGCGATAGACTTGTTAAACTTGAATGTTAGTATTCGAAATTTTGGAAATATTTTCACAAAACCTTATACCACAGCAAATTAGCAGTTTAAGAGTTTAAATACAGTATTAATATCATGTCACAGACATTCAGCAAAAATTCTACTCCTTATAATGAATTCATTAATTAACTTAAAGTATTCAATTAAAACTTTATGTAATTGCTTCTGAAAACACATTATATATAAAATTCAATGTCTGTTTGTTTGTTTAAATAAATCCTGTACAATGCCACACGCCTTCATTGATTACAACGAAATTTGGCACACATGTTCCATAGACCTAGAAGGATTAACTACGCCATTAAAAGTCGCTATCCCTACCTAAGGGCGTGAAAAGGGTAATATTTAACGCTTTTAAGCCATGACTTTCAATCATATATCATCACGTAGAAAATATTTTTACACTGTCCTAAAATTCAAAATATTAGCTTTTCAGTGACACTTGTTTCGTTTCCTTACGACTTGTTCTCTTATTTTTAATCACTTTTGAAAATTAATTTAAACAGACTTTGTAGCAATGCTTTAGTTTATTGTAATATTTAACATAATCACATCAGTCACTCGCGTGTTTTTGCCAATGATTAATGTTAAGCTGCTTTCTTCAGACGTTCTCATTTTCGCACACAACATTCCGCAGCTTTTAATATACGGGAGCTGCAACTTACTTTTAAACACTGATTTTTAAAATCGTTGCGATTTCTTTTATTGTTTTCCTTAATTCTATCTCATATTTCAGTTCCTTTAAATTTTAAATGCGCCCAGTTGGCATATTACATGTCTTTTAAATGGCTGCTGTTTTTCCACTTGATCTCATTGAATAAGATTATAATTCATTTCACAATTCATCAGTTTTTCTCGTATTGTCTATTTTCTCGCACCACCTTCAAATTCATGCTTTTTTAAAATGTATCAAGGGACAAAAAAAGGAATTTTCTTTTATCTTTTCATTTTTTAATTACAGGTTAATTTCTTTTTTGCCTATCTCTATTTCAGGATTATTGTTCCCTGTTAACCTTTACTGTCATATCAACACAGAGCTCAAAATATAAATATTATACTGCGAATATTTGATTAAATATTTAAGAAACCTTGGATATCATGGATTGGCAGTAATGATATCCAAATGAATATGGATCGCAAAATCTACACCGAATACACATTACATAGATATCTGTAATATAAAACAGAAAATACGTGTGTCTCTTGGTCGCAAGAACTTCTCCTAAACGGCGAACTCTGAAGAGCGACATGAAATTTCCACACGACATTCTGGGAAACATTTCTAGGTCAACTGTGCTATTTTTAGGCTTGCCAGATTTCTGAAATGTTCAACCGGGACACCGGAATGCCCCCCAGCGTCGCGGGTATTCAAGGGTACACACCCTTGGCGGGTTTTTAGAGTATTTTAGAGGGTAGTTTATTCTCAATGCTATGAATAAATGGTTACTGATTAGGAACCTAAACCAAGGGTAATAATAAATGACACAAACATATAAATTTAAGCATTTTATTTCTTTCATATTAATATTAATAAGTTACTTAAGTAAGAAGAAACACTTTGGATGAGGTGCCCAATATTGGACTCGCCCGGAGAGCCTCTCGCATCGCGCATGGTCACGATTGGCGAAACAAGACGATACGATGACAATATTACTTATTAGCAGACCATCACTCTTCTATAGTTTTCACTTTTCATACAGTACAGTGAAATAAATTACAAAGTAATTATCCTAAATAATCCTTCACAGTTAATTATTTTTAGACTTTTTTGGTCATCTATACTCAAATTTAATTTTTACCGGGACGTGGAGTAAACCGGCCGGGACACCGGGATTTTGTCTGAAAACCGGGAATTAGTTAATTTTTAAGATATTAAATTAAATAACAAAAATTAAGCCATCTTAGGCCTAACTATTAAACATTTTTCGCCAATAACTTTGGAAATATTTTATCGCACGAAAATTCTTTTCACAATTCAATTTACAATTCTTTTTACGTCTTAAAGGCAGAAAAAATTATCTTTTTAATAATAGTTATTACATTAAGGTAGAATTGTTTTCTGTAATTGTAATTTGCGTTTCGAAATGAAATTTTAGCGCAATTTTTAACAATACTTTCTATTTTTATAAAATAACATTCAAGCCTGTTTCATCAAATCCTTAATTAATCGTTCATGTACCACTGTTAAATTTAATATAAGAAATATTGTTTTCTTTGGACATTTTTAACTTCAAGGCAGACTTTTTATTTCCGGTTTTATGTCATAGTACATACCTCTTTTAACGTGGTTGCACAGTAATCGTAGATTAATTACTCTCTCTATGAGAAGTTCTGTTTAATTTTCAAAAATTTCCAAATCAGCCTTATGAGTGTGTTAAGTCTTTAAAGGTAACTTAGTATTGTTCCTATCGAAGGGAAAGAAAATAGGAAGAAAAAAACGTGTCTTACCGGAATCTCTCACAAGAAGTCTTCCTAAACGATTAATAGTATCGAGAATAAATTTGCGCATGCCATTCTGGAGTCTATTTCTAGATAAATTGTGCATTTTTAAATTTTTAAAAATTATTACTTCTTAAAATATTTAATGAAATAACAAAATTTAAGCCAATTTCCGGCGTTTTTTTTCTAAGTGTTTTTGCCAATAACGTCTGAAATATATATTGCACGAAGATCATTTATATACCATCTTAAAGACGGAAAATATTATTTTTACTGATCTGAATTTAAATGGCATTCGTTCATTTGCCCAAATTTTAATAAATATTTCGAAATTCATTTAAAACATAATCTTTAACAATGCTTTCTATTATTGTAATTAAATTCAAACTGATTTATTGTTTCATCAAATCCTTCATCCCCATGTTTTTGCCACTGTTAAAGTTGTAATAAAAATATTACTGTCGTTGAACATTTACAGAAACACAGAATTTTTGCTTCCGCTTTTGTTTTTTAGAGCGTTCACCTTTCAATTTGTGTGCAAGGTAAATGACATTAGTTATATACTCTCTCTATACGATGCTTCAGTTAATTTTTGTAAATTTTTAAATGATGCCAATGAGCGTGTAAAATCATTCAAGATTGAGTCCGGTTTCTACCGGAGGGAAAATACCTAAGGAGAAAAAGAAGGAACACTATGCTGTGTTTTTCTGGTTAGTCACACAAACACTGAAAAGAAGAGAATTGTGGATAGATTTCGACATTCTCAAGAATATTTTTAAAAATTCTCCAGATCTTTTTCTTTCGTTCTTCAATAAATTCCTTTCACTTCAATGATCTCCAAACCCCCTTAAAATTGGGATAATAGTTCTCTTCCTAAAAAAAGTCAAATCTAAAGGTGTGAAAAATTCATATCGCCCAGTTTCTCTTCTTCCCACATTGGGGAAGATTTTGGAAATACTCATTCTATACCTGCTTAACCATCACCTCAGAAGAAATGGCCTGCAACACCAGTTACAACATGGTTTTACATTGAACAAATCAGAGGAAGCCATAGTCGATCTTCTGGACAAAATTGAACAAGCAAGAAATTCTAACTACCACGCCTCCTTATTTCCCTCGACATAAAGAGTGCCTTTGATAACCTCCAATACGATTCAATAAAAAATAGCCTTCATAAAATGAACTAACAATCTAATACAACAGAAACTCTGGTCGTCAAATTTTCTGGAATACAAGTTGTAATCACCACTCCACTTGGTCCTGCATCACTGCCACAAAATCAAGGCTGTCCACAGGGATCCTATACTGGCCCAGCCTTCTCGAACTTTTTGGCAAATGAAGTCCTCTCCAAAATCTCGCCTTCTGGGGTTCATCTGCAAGCATTTACAGATGACTTCGTCTCTTTAATTGAAGCCAACACTAAAGCCAAAGTCAAAACACTGGCAAATGAGGCAATATCTGAATTCAGGGCATGGTCAGATAGCCACCAACTTCAGATTTCTACAAATAAGTCCAGCTACCTCCACTTCAATGAAAACAAAAATGGCCCACGCTGGTCTGAAAGGATCAGATGGGGAAATTCAAATCTTAAAAGAAGTTCGACAATCAAATATCTCGGAATACTAATAGATGAAAAGCTAAACTATGTAGCTCATCTTCAAGAAATCAAAAGTAAAACTTTCCAAATTTACCGAAAGCGAAAATGCGTCGATGCCAATAACTGGGGTTTATCAAAGGCTATTAGACGGAATCTACAAGATAGTTATTGAAAGGATTTTTTTATATGGAGCATCAACTTGGGCAAGGAGAATATTATCTCACCAAAAGAGGCAATTGACTTCTGTACAAAGAAAATTCCTACTAAATATTTCTGGAGCATATTCAACAACATCCAGAGCAGACCTACAAGTTATTGAATTCATATTGCCATTTCACATTAAAGCCTAGATGGAATAAATACTAGTATCAGTCGGCCACCTCAAAAAGGACTGGTCACGGGCAGGTGCAAATTTCTCTATCAACACCCACAACCCCCACTTCAAATTCACCCTGCAGACTTCAACTTAGAAAACTGGATCTCAATTGAAGGGCAACCTCTTTCCTAGCCTACAGAAATTTATACCGATGACTCCGAGTTGGATGGCGAAACAGGGTACGCCTTTTGTGTCCTCGAGGGAAATAACCAGGCATTTCAATGGATGGCAAAACTTCAGTCATTCCACTCGGAATTCCCATCTGAAAATTTGCAATCAATAAAGCGATAAAATGGGCAAACACCAATAAAATACAAGCATCTATTTATAGCGACATCGATCAGGAGTTAAGGCATTATCTTCATTTAAATACAAAATATAATTGATACAAGAAACAAAAATTGCATTACTTAGTAATCCCTCTCTAAATATAGGATGGGTCAAAGCTCACGTTGGAGAGCGGACAATTTAGCAAAAAAGGCAACAATAAAAGGTGAAATTAATTACCTCTCAGCATCTAAAAACCATCTTAAAAATCTATTTTATAGAGTCTCAATAAGTGGCAACAAGAATGGGTTACAGGAGATTACAGGAGATGGGTTATTTATTACAGGAGATACAGATAGAACAATCCAAAATATCATCCAAAAGTAGCAACAAATGCAGTGCCATGGGCGAGGGAATCAATCCTCTTTGCAACAGGACATGGTCCCTTCCCCGGCTATCTCCGCAGGTTCAACCTCCTTAGTATCTTTCTTAATTTAAAATGAAGACTTGATGGAAACCTCAATACGAACAAAACAATACATCTGGCGCAGACTTCTCCTCGGATTCTGAAACTTTTTCTCCTTCAACAAGACAAACAAGGTCTCAAACCTCCATGATCCAGCGAGAAAAAAATAATATATATTTTTTTTACTTTTTCATTTCTTTTCTTATAAAGGGACAATTTTTAATCTTATCTTCGTTAAACGTTCTTGTAATCTCTTTGCAAATAATTATTTAATAACCAAATGCTGCAACAGCCTCGAGTTCTTTTGGGAGGCTGCAACTGTTAACCAACAATGTATTGCGTGTGTTTTTAGTTACGTACCATGGAATATTTTTAAGCCTTTCTCTCAATAGACGTTCACGTATACCTCCCCAACCGACAAGGAGCCGTTCTGGCTCCAAGTTCGGGGGTATACTGTGGTGATGTGTCCGGAAATGGCAATAAACACCACGATATGAAAGAGCTTCTGTGGGGGGTGATGATGGGGAGGTGGAAATGGAGTACGAGAGACTGCTAGATTCGTGCCAGTTGGTTCAATCTACTGAGAGAAAAAGAAGAAAAGGGTTTATCTGCTTTCTGAGGGGGGGCGAAAATCAATGTAAGACGTTTCTGCGAAAAACTGTCTTGTCAATTTTAAAGTCTTAGACGTATTTAAAATTTTCTTATTATTGTGATTCAATGCAAACCACTTTATTGTTTTATCAAATCCTTCATTCCCGTGTTTCTTTCCACTGTTAAAGATATGATTAAAATTGTTTTCTTTGAATATAAACAAAAAGGCGAAATTTTTAATTCCACTCTAATTTTGATGCATGCATAGCATGATGTTTCCAATATGTTTGCTCCGCGATCAAATGACGTTAAATACTCTCTCTATGCGATTTTTCATTTAATTTTAGAAGTTTTTAAGTGATCCTAATGGATGTTTAAAATAGTTTAATTTTATTGCGTCCGGTTCTTACCGGATTGAGAGGAACAAAGGAGAAAATGGAAGAACATTAAGTGGTGTTTTTTCGGTCAGTCACACAAACACTATAAAGAAGAGAATTGCAGTCCAGATAATGGCAATAAAAACAAAGCTAGGAAAGAGCTTCTGTTGTCACCGTAGCAATGATGGGGTGGGAAAAATTAAGTACCGAGGACTGCTAGTTTCGAGGCCGGTTGTTCAAACTAAGGAGAGAAAAATAAGAGAGGGATTTAATTGCTGGCCGAGGGATCAGGCAACACGGGGTGGAGATCAAAAAACAACTGAAGAGACGCTGTTGCGAAAAATTGTTTTATTATGATTAAAGTGTTATAAGTACTTAGACTTGAAAATATTTTTACTCCTTACAACACCGGGTATATCAGCCAGTATTTTTATATTTTTACAAAAATAACCCCGACAAAAATATTTCTGAGAAATATGAGCGTTGGCATTCCGTCCGGAACATGCTGCATCTTGCTCCGCGAATATTATTTACTTGCGTGTTAGCTGAATTTTGTAATTATTAGAGTTCAGAAAGAAAATGGCCTGTAGTGGAATGTGATGCTTGTTTCCGGCTCCTATAGCATCATATAGGAGTTTGTACAGTACAAGACAACTCATGATGTTTCGAACAGAGATTTGTTACAAAAATCAAACGACCATATGAACATATTACAAAATGTAGGGGAAGCAAATGACCCTCCACTATGCAATAAAAGCAAAATGTCTGGTAAGGCGATTGTCGTGAAAAATTTTGGGCTGAGTGTTCGATGTAGGAAAACAGTCGCCGGAATCAACTTAGAAACTCCAATTTTCTCACGTGGCCAATTTGATATTGCACGTTCTGAAATGGTAACTCCAAGCAATCTTCGCATATTTGGGTCAAACGGTGAGACTAAAAGTGTCGTTCGTCTGAAAGGTTTAGAATCTATATTATGTAAAACGCTTATGCGTGGCGCAAAAACGACCTTTATTTCTTTCTTCCCGCTGGCAACGATCAGTTTGTTTACCAATCTCAACCCTGACTCAGAGATTCTTAAATTGGTTTGAAGTCGGAAACAGCGATTTTTTTTTATTTTTTTGAGTTTAGATCGTTTGAATTAAATAAGTTTGAGTCGTACAGTTTGGATTCGGCAAATGAATGAATGTGGGCTTAATACTGAATGTCCTTCTCAGCTGAAAGTTTCTGAAAAATTGGTTCATTCACCTCTCGACAGTTCATATGCTCTGAGTTCCATCTATCTAGAGAAAAATAGTATACCTTCCTTCACTTAATAATAATTGGAGGGAGTATGTTTACATGTGCAGAAGCAACATTTCGTTTTAAAAAGTGCACGTTTAAGATTTTGAAGGAAAGGACGATGTTTGAAAATTTTGAAAAAGGGTATCTAATCAATAATAAAATGTTAAGGGTAAATAATTATTATGGGTTTTAATTTTGAATAGTTAATATGAACATGTTTCAAGCCACTATTTTCTTTAAACTGTCCTTTTTAAGCTAAAAGGTTGCAAGATCGGTTCCATCTTTCTGCGAAAAGAGATGATCAAGAATTTCCTGAGATTTAAAACACAAATTACTACACTGAAAAAAACACTATATCTTTCGTGACTAAATAATTATTGTAATAAGCATGTATACAAGTGGGAGAGTTTTCCTGAGCAATATTTAAATGAAAAGTGGGAATGTGTAAAATGTTGTTGTAAAAAGCAAGGACTTTGGAAATTTTTGGAAAAAAAGCTGTCTTATCAATTATAAAAGGCTGAAAGTAAATATTTATCATGGATTTTAATTTTGAATAGTTAATATGAACATGTCTCAAGCCCTTTTTTCTTAAACTGTCCTTTTTTACCTAAAAGTTTGCGAGATGGGTTATATCATTCTACGAAAACTAGAATTTTCTGAGATTTAAAACATAAATGACTACACTGAGAAAAACACTATATCTTTCTTGACTCAATAATTATTGGAATAAGCATGCATACTGGTGGGGAAGCTTTTCTGAATTACATTTCATTGTAAAGAGGACATATTTGAAAATTTTTTAAAAAAGCAATTTTTAAAAATTTATTTTGAAGATTTGGAAAAGGCTATTTTATCAGTTTTAAACTTAAAACTTTGGTGGAATGAAGTTATGTTGAAATAAACTGTTGAAGAAATAGTCAAAAGTGTATGCCAAGAAGTTTTAAATGACTGATTTCTGATTGACGAAAATAATTTTGATTGTTAAACATCTTTGAATTATAAATATTACCTTTCAAATGTCTTTCTAAAATTTACATATATATCTGTGCTACCAGAAGATTTTAATTGTAGAAACTGATGAAAAATTAATTTTAGGAGTTTCATGCAATTTCAAATAATTTAAATTTACTTTTAGTAATTAATGTACTTATAATTTCCTAATACTAGCAGAAACGGATAACTGTACTGCAAGCGAGCGAAGCGATCTGGTATCGCATAGTGATCCCGAAAGAATCACAACGTGACTCTTGGGTGTTGATGAGCGGAGCGAGAAGGGGGGGGTGATTTACTAACAACTGCACTAGGACACCCAGTGTCTTCATTGTAGCGAGCAAAGCGAGCAGGGTTTGCGTAGCAAACCCCGGAGGATTACAGCGCAATCCTCCTGGGGGTTGGCGAGTTTTAGCGAGCAGGGGGCAGAGCCCCCTAGTAGTATTTAATTAGGGTTGAGGCCTAAAACCTCTTAAGGGGTTGAATATTAGAACTCGAAAACTGCAAGACGTAAAAGTTTATGTGTTTTGCTTTTTCTGTCATACATGTAGAACAGATGTACTGAGCGAAATCGCGGGTACAATGGCTAGTATACAGATAGATAATTTCAAGATTTATGAACATACGCATATGTTAAGACACGGATACATATATTGACATATGACACGGATAACAGGGACAGTCCTACACATTTTCAAGCGCATAAAAATTAAATAAGTTACTTAAAATGTATTAAACATGAAGTCAAAATAAAGAATAATAAGTACTATGGTTTTTTCTGTCAATTTATAGTTAGAATTATGATGAAAACACTCTTTTTTTGTATTTTTTAACATCTGTTGTAGATCAGTTAATACTAATATGAACATATCATGAGATTAATTAAGCCTGCATGCAAGATCTCCTTAACTTCAATTGTTATTAGGCATTGTTTCCTCATACTCTGCAAAATTACGAGCATTTTCTGTGGAAAACATGCCAATTCCTCAATCAGCAATTGTTTCAGCTGCTGTAAGGTCGCCACTTGATATTTCTGTAGAGAATGGCTTCATCCCAGTACATCCCATGCATGTTCATTAGGATTTAAATCAGGGGAACTCTTTTACTCCTTATTCAGTTTTTTCTATTAGATCGATTCCCTCACTTTCCAAGAGCTCTTTATAATAGTTAGTCTAATGTGGTTGTGCATTATCATTTGTTAAAAGGAAATCCGTCTAGTGCCTTCGGAACAAAAAATAGGGGAAAAGATTATATGCTGACAGATGCGTTTGCCTATAACAGAAATACCTTAATACCACCATTTATAATAATGCTACCTTCACACACAGAAAGAAGTTCGAGGCTTATTAAGCGGTCTCACCGCTGTATTTTATCGTCTTATCTTTCCGCCTTCATTGAATTAAACTCGCTCAGCAAATAACGTATACTCTTCTTCATTCTTGCGTTAAAAATGTAAAAACTTTCTTCCTACCGGAAAGCAGTAGGATCGGGGGAACTATCTTGTCGTAGAAGAATTTCAAAATTTTAAAAATTGTGAACATGCGAATGAAGAAATGTTCCCATAGCTATGAAGAACAATGGAAAAAGAATACTGTAAAAGTCTGTGTTAGTTTTAACATCTTACTGTTCCCTGATTCACTGGAAGAACAATGCGGTTCATAGTTAACTGAAAGAATGATAATAAGAAAATTTAAGGAATCAGTATTCTCTTTTGACACATCCAATTTCTGTTTTTCAAGGCCTATGAAGCCCCATTTATTCTGTACGTCTCTCGATTTTGGGTATCGGAGGGATATCTGCTTGATTTGAATTTCAAATTTTGCACTCTACAAAAGCATGGAAGAACATCCGACATTCTTGGTTTTGTGACTGTTTCAAGATGAATAATGCGCATTTTGTTTAGGTTATCAAAACTTTTCATTGGTCTCAATTTATTCAAATAGAATTCCAAAAGTGATCTGAATTCAAAATTGATGACAACCTATTCCTAAACATTTTCAATTGAGCGTCTTAGAAAACACATCAGTTGTCAACCTTACAGTCGAATGGATGGATTGTAAAAGGAGGTTTCGGAGAACAGATTCCATAAATTCTAGAATCGTGTGCTCTAGACTTTCATTCTGATGAATTTCTTTGCAGAATTAAAATTATTTCAAGAATAACATTGTTAAATAACCCAAGATAGAAATCGAAAGAGTGGGTATTCTACTAATTGTTTTGGTACATTTTACATTTCTTTCTGAATTATTTGAAATGTCTTGTATAAAATTTTTCTTACGTTTTTGGAATTGTTTATTTCCCAGTGTTGAGGTTCTCAACGTCGAAATAGAGATAAATAAGGTGATTTCAGAAGAAAATTGAAAAATGATACTATTTTACTTGTGAATTGTTTTGTTAAATTAAAGTAAACTATTTGGCTTAGATGTAATTATCCTTTCCCCCTATTTAACAATATATTATCATATGTAAAGAAGAAAAATTTTATATAATATCCGATATGTAATGTATTTATGTAAAAAACCTGAGAACGAGAGTGGAATTTATGGAAAAAAATTATGAAAGAATACATTGCCTGAGCTAGAAAATGACCAGAAAAGAATAATTGGAAATAGTCCGAAACTTGTGCAAAGTTAGAAAATCAAACACTTGACAAATATTTTTATTTAGTGAAGTGCAACAATAAAAATAACTTCGATACAGTGAGGATCAATAAGAAGTTCAGAGATTTATTCTTTATTTCGTCGCTGCATATAAACAATGGTGGTCTCAATTATGTACTGCAATAATATTGCCTTGCATGTGTTGTTAATGTAGCCCCACAGTTCAAGGTTTCGTGGAGGAAGAGAGATGAGTATATAACCGACATGCAATCGTCTCCCTCTCAATTATGTTGTCGGGAGATTGATCTACCATAGATTGTGCCTGAACACCTTGAAACAGATTTAGAGTTTGCTGAGAAGTGCGTAGTTTTTTTCCTTCTTGTAAAGGAGCGTTGTGAGAACTTGAAGATTCATAAGGAATTGGGTCTACAGTACTTCTTCATTCTGGCGGCGTGGCATAAATGAGCATGTATGCCCTGGAGATGAATTGCTACCATGCTCCAAGCACCATAAACCATCAACTACCGTGTGTCACATGAAAATGATAAAGTAATTCGTTCTAGTGGCTATATAGCCTAAGCTACCTTTCTACTTGAACATAAATTGTGAGAGGTAGAAGTAACATTCGTCATTGAGAACGCAGCCACATTCGGCACGCCAGGAATTCTGATGCTACTCCATTGCATTTCTCAGGACGTTGGCTTGCTGTTTCTGGAATCTTAAAGGTGGATACCTAGCCTGCATGACCTTATCGCGATGACACTGAAATTGAAAAATTTGAAATTTCTTGTTTTCTTCGCAAAGCGACGCCATTTTTTTTACCATAGGATAGATAGTCATGAAATCGTATAAGCCTCCTCGTGCCTCTCTCCCTTTAGGAAAACGTCGTACATGTTCCCTTGCAAGATAAGGATTTCTCAACCTCCAAATTCTGCAGTTATGACTATTAACCTTTCCTGAAACATCGAACTTTGCTTCGTCACTGAATACGATTTACTGTAGAAATTTAACGTCATCATTGATATGGTCAACATTGTCTACAGAAAATTCTTTACGAATGACTAGAAAATTAAATCTGATTTGATGACAAATCTTCAATCAATACTCATTTCTACCGTTCATGAACAACTTTATGAATAGTCGATCTGGGAATCCCTGTTTGAATGTGGCACTGCGAATGAGTTCATGGAGAGTGCGCACAAATACGTCTCCTAATAGTGGAAACATTCTCCGCACAGATGCTTGGCTTATCTGCGTCTCCTCGTGCAACACATGTTCAGTCGCTCGAAACTGTTTAAACCATCTTTTAACTGATTGTACCTTTGGTGGATATTTATCAAATTCACACCTGAATAGGCTTTCAATTGTTTTCGGAGATTTCGTTTCCCATAACCAGAGAAAACATATCGCTTTTTCGCTGCATGGCGCCATTTTGTCTGTAAACAATCAATGTTGCCATTCGCAAAAATGAGAACAAATGAGCTTCTTTAAACTAAAGATTATATCGATATACATCACTTCCTCTCACTTTGTAAAATTACGTTTAATTTTAATTTATTAACCGAGGAATAATTAATGCACACTCTGTATTCTAAATACTAATCTTTCAGAAATGCATTCAATAAATCCTTTTCCTAAGAAAAAAATAATAATTGGATGAGGCTTTTGAAAAATAACTCTTTCTCCTCTCAAGCTCATTCCTTAAGGTCGAATTTCAAGAGCACTAATTGTAGCGGTACTAATAGATACCTCCTGGTATCCATTTTAATTTAATTTAGTTTCAGTTTCTGAAACTCCCATTTGCATGAAGTGCGTAATAGATGCAGAAAGAATTTAAATATTTTTTTAAAATCTAAAAAGAATTTGTGAAGCTTCTACATCTTGACAACGGCCTGCCATTAATGCTATACATCTGAGTTTAATACTAGAATAAAAGAATTCAGTTTGCTTCTATAACACCTACCGAATTAACAGAAACAAGGATTAATTACTTCTGAATCTCAAACTACTAAATAATTGTCAAACTATTTTAAGAAATGAAACGCTTATGCTTAAAAACAAAACTAATTTTTTGTAGAACCAATATGAATTTATCTAATTGTTCCGAATATGAGGAATTTAATCTTCTAAAAGTGTTTTTCTGATTCCATTTTTTAACAGACATAGCTCTTTTTCAGAATGTCAGTTAATTCGTAAAATGATAATTAATTAGAAGACGCTGGCATTTTAAAGCTTTTCTTTTTAGTTTATTGTTTTAAATTCGAATGAGGATTATTCTTATTTAGAAAGTAAGCCAATTGTTTACTTCCCGTAATTATCGTCGTTAAACAATTAATAATTAGACTAATAATAGAATTCTTCAAAGAAAAAGTTTATGGCGCAATTAAACAATTAGTAAGGATGTTGTTAAAAGGATTGCAGTTAACATCTTTTTTACCCTTGAGGTTTTTAATTAGTTAAAGTTAAATGAAGTAGTTTTGTCTAATTGACTATAATTAATTATATAAACTAATGCAATTCCCCTTTTGATTTCCTTTATTAAAACACCAAAACTTCCGACAAAAACATGTTTATCAATACTTGCTTTAATAAAATACAGAATTTCTACAAAAATATTGATAAGATTTCAAGATATAGAATACATATGTAAATCTTTAAATATTTCAGATGACCTTGCTTTCCCATTAACTGATAAAGGTAGCTGGAATTAATATAAGGTGTGCAAATTACAAATAGATTTAGTACATTAGGACTGGTTAAAATTACAGACATATCAAATGAAATTTATTGAAACAAATGGTAAGGGAAAAATATAGTCACCAGCCTGTAAAACAGTGTTTATTTTTTTTATTTGTTGAGTTGTATGTCCTTTTTTCTTCCAGGAACAACGATTATAGATATGGAATTTTTAAGTATTCTTTACTCTTCGGCGGCTCATACATCATCACTGAGAGGGAGCTTTAACCGTTGAATATACAAATTTATTTTACCTTCTAATTAGATGGCATCCCCCGTTTGGGATATATTTTTTTATTATTTAAATCTATTTAAGTTGGTAGAGGATACTTGAGACATTTAAGCATATCCAAATGATTTTTGCATTTGAAAAATAATTGTTAATTTGACTTAATTATGGATTTAAATAGCAAGAATTCTTGTAAGCGGAGCGATCAACTTACACTCTGCACTGCCTAGTGATTATTTCAGCAAACTTAACATATGCTCTTTCTCATTAATTTTGAATAGTTTAATAATTATGTAATTAAAATTATTGTTAGATTTTACAGCTGATAAAGAATATTTTAATAAAGAAATCACTGATTTTGATTAATTTTAATTAAATTATTTACTTTAATAAACTTTTTCTCAATTATTTTGCTGCATTCCTTGCTCAAGTTTAAAAGGATTTTGATATATTAACAAAATCATCAAGTGTAAATTTAAAATAAACATACAGGGATAAAGATAATACATAACTGTAATTATAAAAGCTCAATTATTAAAAAATTATAATGAAAATCAAATCACAACGAAGACGCACACGGACAAACAGAAAGATGCGAATAATATTATAATTTTAAAATTTAATATCAACACATTGTGAAACATTGCATAATTAGAATGAAACGAAGTGAGAAGAACAGCAGTAGCATCAACAATCCGAAGTATGCTACAACATTTTACAATATACTTTATAGTATTACAAATATTGAACAATATCATAAAAATTTTATTAAATAAATATCAAAAGGGTATGGCACATTGTGAAACATCGCATGATTAGAATGAAACGAAGTGAGAAGAACAGTAGTAGCATCAACAATCCGAAGTATGCTACAACATTTTACAATATACTTTATAGTATTACAAATATTGAACAATATCATAAACATTTTATTAAATATTTTGATGCTACTAAAAAAGCAAACCCTACCGTTTATTTATTTTCAAAAACATATTTTTAATTGACTTAAGATAATAGAATGATTTCTAATTTCGCGAAACAAGAAAATGAATATGTTTGTTTACTGAATCTGTGGCCGAATCCTGAATATAAAAGCTGTCCACGGGTTAATCAAATAAAAATGAAACTAATGTTATTTTATCCAAAGCAAATTCGTTGTATTTACTGATAAATACATTTTTAAATGGAGCTATAAGAAATAAAATACGCAGGGACTGATGCTCGGAGATTTAGGTGTCTAAACCTGCATGCCATATTTTCTAAAAACAATCTGATGAAGCGATGAACACAATTTAATTTCCCCCAAAGTCTCAGCCATTACAGAGAGCATAAGCAAATATTAATTAAAAAATTGTTTCAAGATGAGGGCTCCAGGAAACTATTTACTTAAAAGTACATTACTTTTTTCTTCTTCCTGCATCATTGAATTTCAATTGATTTAAACAAACGAGGTAAGTTTTTATTTTGTCACTGGTACAAAGATTCCAATTCACAACACTGACGAGAAATATATTAATGATTCGAATAATAAAATTCTTATTGAAATTATCTTATTTTATGGTCATATTTTTATCTAAAAGTCATCAATTTATTATTTTTAATATTATTCAATTTGATTCAGATTGGTTTAGGGTTACGAAAGCTAGTTCTTGTATATGAAAGCTAGATCTTCAGTTATTTAAAGGAAATATAAATGCATATCATTAAACTATTGATAGCAGCACATTTTTCGAATTATAATTATATTATTTTATTAATAAGTTAATGTGACCAGAATAATGGAGATTTAAAGTTTAAATTGAGAATGAAAATTCGTTTTCATTTAATTAAAGTGGATATTCTGAATGAATTTCTGATGAGGTTTCACAGTAAAATATTTTGCCAAGACAAATCGCGTACTTTCTGTTTCAAATTTCATATAGTTATGAGAATAATTCTGATTTTTTTGTATCATTGCATTTTGGATGGAATAAAGTGTATAACATTGAAATAATAATAATCCTACCGTTTGAGCAAAATTTTATCTTAATAAAAAATAACAGATCGTAGACATTTTTCATTAGAAGGTCATAGCTTATAATAAACGACGAAAATATAAAATACTGTTTGTGATACATAAGCTGAAAATAATGACACTCACTTAAAGATAAATAAAGCACTTACGAAATATACATCTTTTTAAAATTTCGTAAACACCTCCTCCTCTGACTAAAAAAAATTAAATTATATTTTAATTAAAATTTCAATCCTCCATTATATATGTTTTCTTTAGTATGTCAAAAAAATTGAAAATTTTATATCAATTTACATTTTCTAATAGAAATGTCGTTTTTTCGTAATCAAATACAAATTGCGATACTTAATTTAATTAAAACCATCAAAATTGCTTATTTGTCAGAGCCTTATATTATAGTTTTGATCTTGAAGAAATAAAGAAAAATTTATTGACAAAAATATATCTTAAAATAAATGTCTCTTAATTTGAAATACTTGCAAGGAGTGCAGAATTAAACGATATTTCAAAATATTGAGTGAAACAACATCTTTTTAGAATTTTAGCGAAGAAAGAAATATAAAAACCTACATTATCATTTGAATATTAGCTGCACAGACATCGGAATTTCAAATCATCGTCGATAGAATTTGTAGATTTATTACAGAATACTAAAAATATTAAGAATACAATATATGGATAAGTTCAGGACTTCTTTTCAATCACGCTCAGAACTTGAAGTATCAATTAATTAAAAATGAGCCTCACATTTTTAGGATTTGGATTCAGTATTTCAAAGTTTACCTAAGAATGTGCAGTTTGTTAAGCAAATCTTAATTAACTTTATAAATTGCGTAATTTCCTACTTTAATAGTTTAATTTGGAGCAATGTAACGTTTCAATTTTCTTTCTGTTACTTCTTCCATTTAACCTATCAGCTTTCTAAAACTCGTCCTCTTCTACTAGCTGGAGATTCCCATACCAGTGCAAATGATATTTAACAATGATCTGCAACACATCGTTCTGTAACACATCTCCAACTACGGCTGGTGAGAATCACGAATAATAGTTATAACCTGACGGAACATGCATTTCATGTTCGAAATATTGGACCTCAAGTGTTTTGATTTTGTCACAAAATGCACTACAATGCAGATTCGTAATTATTAAAGAATTAGAAGCAAACGTTTAACTTTAGAATGGCTATGGCTCACTCATTCATCCACAAAGGGAGGGCACGACTTGAGAAATTCAGTTCAGAATGAGACTTGGTATATTAATTATATAACTTTGGGGGGTCCATTCATGAAAATATTAAAGCGCATTAGTCAGCCAATTCCGAGAATATATCCCTCAACTTTTCGGCACAGCATGTATGCCACTAAGTTATCAGTTTTCAACCGTAGGCAAGTTGCATTGTTGGTAAAGTATTATTGGTCCATTCGTGTAGTCAAGGTTCGAACACGCTTTCGCTTTTTGTTTAAAAATAATTCTTCAACATTAAGAATTTTAAAGTAAGTTAAAAGTTTATAAATACTTTTATTCAAATATTAATCATTTTTATATATATGAAATGATTTTTATTCATATGATACTCGAATTGTAGTTATACTGCAATTTTTAAATAGTTAAAAAATTGCAAAAAAGAATAACTATAATTAGCATTATCATTAAATGAAATTTTTAAATTATTTAAGTAAAGTAGTTAAAATTTATACTTCTAAGTTTACGGCACCGGCTTTAGGGAATGCATTTATAATTATTTAACAGTTTAAAAATTGAAGCTTAACTACACTTCAAGCATCATATGAATGAAAAACAATATGATACTTAAAATTATGAATATTTATAATGAAATATTTATAAATTGTCATTTCAATTTGAAATTATTTCCAAAAAATTATTTTGAGGAAAGAAAATTTATTAAATACAACTTTAATGGTGTTAATTGATAACTATAGTTACTCCCATCATGAAAAAACTTCATGTAGGTTTTTTATCTGCAAATTTTTAAAATATTTCTACATTTATTAATTTTTATTTATAAACAAGAACCAGATTAATAAGTCTCATAGAAATATTGGAAACAAAAAATACTGAACGCGGGATCGAACCCTGACTACACCTTGGCAGGATGACACTCTACCGATCATGCAACTTGGCTGCCGATCAATGACGGCAACTTACTAGTATAAAAGCTGTGCGAAAGTTTGAAAGCTATTTTCTCCGAATTGGCTGGCTATTGCGCTTTAATATTTTAATGGATGGACACTCTACATGTACACTATAAATAAACCAAGTGTCAACTTGAAGTGAATTTCTGAGCCATGCTTTTCACTTGTTAATTATATTATCATGAAAGAGAAGCTTTAAAAGGAACAATGTTGAAAAGAAACTCATTTTCGAAATAAAGAATAAAAAGAAAGAAATATCTTTAAGGCGAAGGTAGAAAGAACTGTCAAGCTTTTAATGTAGTTTTTCTATTCTTTCTTCCCTTGGATTCTTTGTTCTATTCGAACTTAATTTAACAAGGAATTCTCTGACAGAAGTTCATAAGAAGTAAATGATCAGGAATTCCCAGAAGCCGAATTACAGTTCCTGGGGGAAAAATGTTAAATCCCGTCCATCAAGTAGTAAAACAAACCTTCTTGGGTTTGTTTCCCGGAAATTCTGATTCCATAGTTGCTTTATTTTTCCAAAGCAGACGAATGCTGAAATTTGCTAATACCTATAATTTTGTTCCTTAAGAAGTAAAATGTTTCTTTAGACAGAAAACATTAAAAGCTGTTGAGAAAATGTTTGTAACAGGTATTTGAAAAGGAATTTTGGAGGATTAAAAAGGAATTTCGTAGAAACCTAATTGAGCTTTTTGAACTATATTTCGAGAAGAAAATTGTCTTTCTTTTTCAATGGTTTTCGAATTAGGAATTGTAGAGGTTTGTGGATCTTTCGGAAATTAAATTACCTATATAATTTTTTCTACAGGGTGATTCTGTACCAGTGCGACAAACTTGCAGGGGGTGTAGGAGTCACAAAGGCAATTCGGAATCACATAGCACTGCAGGGGACGAAATGCCTTCTACGTAAGCTACGGTTAAAAGAAGCAAAGAATAAGAACAGAAACACCAACAAGTTAGTGCAACAGAAATCATTTTAATGACAAGTTTTACCGTAGCGAAAAGCTTCATGCTACAGAAGGTGTTCGGAATTTTAACCAGAAGCATTTACACAGGCTTCACAGCGGCACTGCATGGAATTCCAAACGTTCTAAAAGATTCCTGGCGTTTTTCGCATCTCCCCGGCAACTATAGAGACTGTCCTCAACTGAATCAACGGGGGTCTCGCACACCAATCCTTCATTTGACCGCAGCAGAAGAAGTCCATGCATGTTAGGTCCGGCGATCTAGCAGGCCAATGAACCGGACCACCACGACCTATCCAATGCGGTCCAAATGTAACGTTTAGGTGTTGGCGGACGTCATTGGTGTAATGTGGGAAGCCCCATCATGCTGGAACCACACTGAAATACGCAACGACTGAGGAACATGTGCTTCGCGGGAAAAGTTCCTCGTACAAGCGCAGAGCACAGCGCCCGTTACATTCCGCAGCTCCATACACGAGATGCATGTCGGCCAGTTCAACGTTTGAATACTCATCCCACTGCCTTGGAAACCGGTTCGTAAATGCTGACTTTCAGCGATATCGCGGTTCACCAGACCTTCCGTTCAATATTTCCCGTTCAACGCTCTCTACCGCATGACAAAGGCATTTCAGACACTGCAATGCTATTTGATTCCGATTAATATTTGTGCCCCATACATCCCCTGCAAGTTTGTCGTACCAGGTAGGGAATCCCCCAGTAAGTATTTACATATATTCCGACAGAATATGTCTTATTATTTTGGGTTGCAACAGGTTTCAAATGTAGACTTTTATCCTTTTTACCACGCTTTTATTAACTCGCTTTCTTGTCTGTCTGTCTGTTCGGTACAAATTTTGCAATCGATTTTAAACTAACTTCCCG
Organism: Araneus ventricosus; assembly: GCA_013235015.1. Lineage (NCBI taxonomy): Eukaryota > Metazoa > Arthropoda > Arachnida > Araneae > Araneidae > Araneus > Araneus ventricosus. The sequence continues at coordinate 315,464 of BGPR01000895.1, forward strand.
ATGAGCTGGAGACTTAAAACTTTAAACATAGCTCAGAACTAGATGACAATGCAATATTAATTCGCTTTCTTGTCTGTCTGTCATTTCATATTTTGCATGACGTATGTACAGTACGCTTTTCATTATATCTCGAAAACTATTAACATTACAGACTTGGTTCTTGGGTATATGGATGGCCCATGGGATCATCGAAGCATCCCCATATTTTAGCCATATCTTTGCGCATGCGCAGTACGTTTTTCATTACATCTCGAAGGTCTCTGCGTCACGTAACTTAATTTTTCAGAAAAATAACAATTTTCTATTTATGATCAGGTGAAGAGAAACTGAAATAAACCTGAAATTTCACATGTCTCCGTCATAATCTCATCAAGATGTTTAAAACCGACTACAAAATTTCACACACAAGACTAAAAAGCAGAAAATAATTATTTAAATAAAATAAAAATTTTAATATACCACGTTTCTAAAATGGACTAAAAAGTATAAAATAATTTCTTCTAGCCCCATACAAATTTATAACCCCATACAGATTTAAAACGAAAAAAACGTGGTACGTAAATACAGATTAAAACGTGGGGCGCAAGCAATATTTAATAGTAAGGAGTGTAGGGAGTAGCTGTCGTTGAGAAAACTCACACAACAGTTCATATCATTTCCATTGCAATAAAATTGTTAGTGACTGAAATAAACTATTTATGCATCAATTATCTATTGCATGCACCCCACGTTTATCGTTTTAAATCTGTATGGAGTTATAAATTTGCATGGGGCTAGAAGAAATTATTTTATACTTTTTAGTCCGTTTTAAAAACGTGGTATATTAAAATTTTTATTTTATTTAAATAATTATTAAGTTCTTTCTTTTCATTCAACGCACTTAGAGTGTTTTGAAACAAATATTAATGTGTTTTCTCATAGTATTTAACATTATTTCAGAGGGAATGTTGCAATTTTGAATAATTAGAATTCTTCGAAAAGACTATGGTTGCATTCCAATTTTTCCAAATAAATACCTGAAAAGAAACAAATATCTTTTCATTTATAAATTGGACATGTATATAAGAAAGAAAGACTTTAAAGACATTGCTAGGTTTTTTTCAAACTGAAAATATGAAATGTATTAAAATTTCTTGCTTTTCTAAATTTTGCATAACAGAAAAAAATGAATCCAGATAATTTTTTCAATATTTCCCTGGCATCTCTGTAAATTGTGGAAATATTGTTTAATGTAAGCGTTAAAAGCTAAAATTTAATTTAATTTACTTAATCATCATTAGAAACAAGATATTAATATTAAAATTGATTGCTAACATGAAGTGACACATCACCCAATTAATATTTCAATCACAATTATTAGGGAATGCGTACTTCATGCTCAATATATTACAGCGAAGCAATTTCAGCAATAATTTTGACATGCACCATTTTCTATCTGTACATCATTGAAGAACAAGGTATACATAATGTTAGGAAAAAGATAAATTAATCATAATATGTTGTATTTACCTTTTCTCGGTTTTTCCTGTCCTAAAGTTTTCAAATGTACGCGATAAACGCCTACATAAACAAAAGCGTAGTTGGCTTCTGTTCATTCCGGAGGAATGTTTTTATTAATCATTAAACACATTTCTCTTAATCTATAAACATATCAGTATTATAAATAATAAATTAAAGTTCATAATCTCGTGCTGTATTAGTTTTGTGCAAGATTAAATTATTTTTAGTTGCGATCATCTAATTAGCATAAGATTCCGATATTTATGTTTCCGAGTCATAATATTTCTCCTCTATGTTCCGAGTCGTAACTACCACATTGTATGCAAATGATTATGCAAATCTTTCTCACGTGATCGCCAGGAGATTGTATAAAAGCGGTTGCAAGCATTTTGTTTTGCTTTTTCTCTCTTTGCTTTCGCTCACTGGCTGATTCACGCTACTGTTGCTCAAATGAGCATGTAAATATTTTTCTGTTTTTAAAGTTGTAATAGTAACTTTGTGCTTTTATATTTTTTGTTGCACTTAAAAGTAATAAATGCCGTTAGCCGTAAATATTGTTGATTCTGATTTTAATCAACTAAAAGTTGTTGCATTAAAAGTCATATTAGTATTCGATTAGATTTAAAGGTAATATAGGCGTAAGGCGTAATTATAGAATTTCTTTGAAGTAAAAATACAGCCAAAGTTTTACGTAATATTTTTCAAAGAGATAGAAATCTCATTACATAAAGTGTTACAAAAGAAATCTTTTAATAACTGTATGAGGCACCTGTGCGATTTTTTTTGTTTTTGTGTATGAGATCATGTAATTCATTCCCGTACGTGCTATTTGAGCATAAAGATATCTGTGTATAATTACCATTGTTCCTTTGCTTTTTGTAGACAATTAACCTTCAGTCAGAATAAGTAAATAATGAAGCGAGACTTTTTTTTCTTTGGTGTACTGTAGGGTATCTCATAAATTAATTTCAAGCCTGTAGGTGAAAAATTTTAAAAAAGTTATCCTATGTCCGGCATATGGACAATACCGTTTATTTCAACTGAATAAAGCTAAATAATAATACAAATTTCAGTGTAAAATGATTGCCAAGTATAATAAAATATTGCACAAGCATTTTAAATGGTAAAAAAAGGATTAAATACAATAAATTACTTAAAAAACAAAATTCACTACCGAACTCTATTTGGTGAAGAACGAAGATTTTCTGGAGTTGTTTTCGAAAAATAAATAAGTGAAAAATTCTTTCAAAGATTATAATAATAAGAAAGTCGAGAATCAAATGAAAAACAGCAATATAGTTTCATCAATTATTAAATTAATAGGAACAGTTCAAATTTGATGTCCGGTATACCGGACACCAGGTCTGAAGGGAAATGAAAGAATTGCATACAGAAATTAAATCTTGACGATAAAGAGTTAAAAACAAAGGTATAATTTTGTTAAATATCTATAATGTATAGTTTTCATATGTCTGTTGTTTGAGTAAGACGTGAATTGATCATGTACATTAAAAGCCAGTAGCAACAAATAGTTATTAAATAGGAAGTTGCTAAACAATTATTTTGATATCTTGTACTCAAATCATTAGATCATTTATCGATTTTCATTCGATCCAAATACAATAGTAAAGAGATAAATTATTTTAAGTAACAACGATGCAAAAATCATTTATAAAAGTCTTCACATCTTGAACTCACATTTGCAGTAATAAACTTATCATTATATTTGTTTTCATTTCTCTGGAAAAAATAATATCTATAGAAAACGCCTACCTGTTTCTTATTTAAAGTTATTAATCATTATTTTCAATTTTTTGCCCTCTTTCTGAAAATTTAGTTTTTAACGCCCAAGGCTGTGAACGGCATAATTAATATGTTTAATTAATGTATACACCAAGTTTCATCAAGACACGTCTTCATTTTTAGCTTTAAATTAAATTTTTGGCTGTGAACCAAACGAAGCGAAATCGGAAGTTATTAATGAAAAATGAAGAAAATTATTAGAAATGCACCTTGCAACGAAAAAAATAAAACCTTGAATTCAAGAGTTGACTGCATTATAAGATTTAGCACAAGCTACTCCACACTATGAAAGCATGTCCTAATTTACAACATTTCTCCGTGAAAGCATGACCACTGTGCACAAAATTTCTAAAAGCCGTCGAATGTCGATAAATCATTGAATGGGGCAATTCGGCGAAGCAAGTTCGAATCATCATGAAGTTGCTCTAAATTCTCTTTGCCTGGCCCGAATTAACCCTCTCACATTGAGCGAGGCGGTCGACGAAAGCCGGTCTCAGGCGGTTGACGTCTTTTGAGGGGAGTGGAAGGTCTGAGATCGCTTCGGAGGTAAGCGAGGTAGGGGGTCCAATGAAACTTGCAGCCTATTTCCGTGCGGTTGTAGCAAGGGGTGTGTAGGTGGGGTAAAGGACCATCCAGATTGGGCGAGTCCAATTCATGTAGCATCTTCCCCAAAAGTCCCGGTGTTAAAGGGGCTTTTAGAAAAAAGTAGCCTCTTGATTAAAGACTATCAGAAGCTCTATTTCAGTGGTGAGCGAACTATTTTCATTTTCTACTCCCTCACTTTGTGTTAAGTTCTTTCACGAACCATCCATTTTATCAGTGATTCTAGCCACACGGTTCATGCTATAAGAGTTTACCTTCACTCTCGAACGTAGAATTTCTACAAGATCGTCTCAGTACAATTTTGAAGAAACTCCAGTGGTTTACCGGCAAAGGAAGGGCAAATGTTAAAAATAATGTTATAGAATGTGTTGCGGACCCATCGAAAGCGAAAGTATGACAGAGGATGGATTTCCGAACTCCTTGTAGGGTGCTCAAAGACACCATTGACTAAATATTTGACGACTGTGTTTAAGAACAGATTTTAGTTTTTTTTTTTTTTACCTTGGGCTTGAGGCCAAATGTTCACAGAACTGCTAGTGTATGGTACAGTACATAGGTTAAGAAAGCTGATAAACTAAATATAGAAAACAGTATATATATTTACCAGATTAATTGAAGCAAAAGGTTATTTTTGGATTCGGAAGTCCGATAAGTAGTTAATTGTGGTAGGAACGATAATTAAATTAGTGTAGCGGTTACAATTCACGGCCTTCTCCTTTTTTTAGTAGGTGGCGCTACTAGAGCCATCCGGGTTTTTCCCATGATGCTCTCTCTCTTCTTCTACTGTGTACTTGTGTTGTTGTTCTCTGTCTTGCGTCTTGTACTTTTTAATGTACTGTGTCGTGGAACTTAGCCATCTAATAAAAATGGTTCCTGAAATTAAATTAATTCTTCAACAGCGGCATTCCATATAAACATGAGTCTCGTCCCTCTACATTAGGATATAAATTTGAATTTTGCAGTATAATGTATATGTAAAGTATTTAAGGTAGATGCCCAACAGTCGAGAAAACCAAAACTTGAAAAATATATTAAAATCGCGAAGATAAAAAAAATCCACAAGATGAAGATTATTTATACCGACTGTATTTGCTTTATAAGTCAAATTCTGTCCTCTAAATCCTAAGTTTTGTTGATGCAGAAAACATTAAACCGAAGGTGTTCTGTGTTTGAGTGGTGGCAATGCAGCATAGAAATCGTCATCTGAGAAAATGAGTAATTATATACAAAAATAGTAATATTTCGACTTCGATAACTTTATTTCGATGTTTCACACACACCTTTTCATCTGACGAGATTCTGAATCCTACATATAGATGATTTTATTTTTTGCGAATACCCAACAAGGCTTCATATCGAAATAATTCAAAATTTACTAGCTTATGCAAATTATTACCAATAGTGTAATTTACGTTAAGATGGCCACATCGTTTCATAATATTTTAAGTCAATTTGGTGTTTGAATTTAGAAGAAAGGAAAAAAACAGAATTTCATTGTACAATATTTGATATCTTTCTCCAATTTCCAATGAAGTTTTAAATAAGCTTGGACATATTAACACCTGATTTTGTGGTTCTCAAATTCCATTTTGGTACTGACCTCGTAACCCTGGCCAGATCTCAAGGACGTCAACTGATCCGCCATCCCCCTCTCATAAAATCTACTTGTCTCCAGCGGAAGGACGTTTGACCTTGGACGTCAGATTTAACGTCAGCCAGCCCCACATACTCAGAGATTTTTCATGTATTTAGTTTTCAATTTTGAAATTTCTTACACATTAGAGACCTTAATACCAGGCTTGCAAAATCCTGCACTGGCAAAACTCACAATTATGGACGGATGTAGAGTCAGTATCGGTGAATATTTCTTCAGGGGAATTCTGAGTCAATGCCATGTCGAATTGCTGCACTTGTCAGATATTGAAATTGGTTCTTAAATTAATATTAAAACGAATGCCGATGGATATTTTTTTACCTTTCTTTATATTTGTTTAAAACTTCACGAAATTAGAATTTGTATTTCTTTTCCAAGATGGATAAAATATCACTCATTTCTCAGAATATTTATAAATTTAGTCTTGTATTCCTCATAACCTCTATCAGAAGGTACAATTTTCACTTCATTAGTACAGTATTTATACAATTTTAAATCTTATTTAATAACATAACCCATGGTTGAAATTCCTGTTCCAAGTCCCCTGCAAAATTAAATGAAATGTCATAGCATAATTGCTTATGAGGTTCAGGCATCGTTCCGTATGGCCTCCTATCAGAGTCAGCCCAACAAATATTGGTATAATAGGCTTAATTTCCGCTCCCTCCACTTTTAGCCCCGTTTGTATTAGAAATGGCATTGGGGGTGGAAATCCCCCCCCCCCCCCCAATATCGGAGATATCTGGTCTCTGAACATGCTGCTGTGTATCAATAATTAATTAGCCACGCAGGGTAAACTAGAGACTGTGTTGTTTAATTAAACGATTGATTTCCGGTTCTGTCCCCATATGAGTTCCATCTCGAGGGATCTGCTTTCTTCTTCTGTTGTAGCATTAGGATAAAGGCTTATAGACACAATACTAGTAGTTATAACTATACATTAAGCGGTTCGTGGAAGAAAATAAATGTGTACAAATCCTAACAAGTTTGATTCATCACACGCTGAAAAATTTAATTTCTCAAAAATTAAAAGCTTAACCCTTTTAGTGCCGACCGAAAGTGTACCTATGCGAAGAACGCCGGAACAATTTCACGAATTTTCTAAGGTTTGAGAAAAGGCTCACAAAATACGAAATAACAATGATATTTACAAAATTCAAAAAGGAGCATATTAAGAAATAAAGGGAAAATAAATTAATGCCAATTGAAATTCAATATCTGTTGAAAATCACACGAATAGCAACAATATAAAACATTATGAAAAAGCGAAAAATCAAATGTTAACTTATAATAATATTGGAATATTAACTTATAATATTAATCGAATATTATTCATAAATCGAATATGTTAATAAAACCATTTATAACGTTTTATAAATTTATTTTGAGATAGAGTGCTATTGCGATGCCAATAGTAAGTGCCCATCGCAAGCACAACGTTATACTGTCATTGGCACTTTTTGTAAGTGTTGCGAACGACGATATATCATGGTTCGACACTAAAAGGGTTAAACCTTTTATAAAATCTCCCAATCAAATTTTAATCCGAGTATCTCATGAAGAAAAAACTTTTATAATAATAATTTTAAAAGGAATTTGAGGATGGAGAAGGTATTCGGTGAAAGAAACAAATATTCTTATTTAGTTTTAGTATCCTGAAAGCTATCAATTTCTTAAAGGCTCATCGAAAACTCATTTATTAAATGACTGATTTACTCGGTAAAATGAAAACTCCAAATGTAAAAGTATTTTCAGATAGTTTATTGTATGACGTGTTCCAGGTTTAAATCATGTTTAAAATAATACTTTTTACTGAGTTTTTCAAATACATTTTGTTCGACCATTGTTTCTTCAAAAAGAACTTCTTTATATTTATGGAAATGTAGAGATTTTTATGACATGAGATTTCACTGTTTTCCGTTTACCTGAACTTTGGTGTTGAACTTGAAGACGGGGAACTTTCTAATAGCATTTCTGCCGTTATTGTTTATTGGAGTGAAGGAGAAATAAACAGTCCTATGTTTTATTCAAATCCTTGAGTCTGATTATTTTTTGGAAATTATTTCATATGAAGTCAGACGTGAATAATGATCCTCATCTGAATGTTGTGTTTGTGTGATTGTTTGAAGAACCATGACAAAATTATAGAATTTTAAGGCATTGAAGCGTATTGTGATATTCGTAACGAATAAAAAAATGTTTGTAAAATTATTAAAATATTTAAAGAAAGAAATTAATTAGATAAAAAAAATCCTTTGGTCATAAAAGAAATTAATTTTAAAATATCGTTTGGCAGAAAAAGAAATTAATTGAAAATATCGTTTGGTATAATTCTTTTCTAAAGGTGATAAAAATAGTGTGGCATCGATATTGTTTTTTCTAACGTTGCCTAGCAACGGAAAAGAATTATGATTATGAGATTGAACTTGAAATTCGATGTAATGTTTTGTGACGTAAGTGTATGTGCTTGTTTTAAATGCTTTGTGCTATGGAAAACGTCCAATAAATGTATTATTTTTGATAAAGAAGCCTCCACGATTCTTCATACTATGCTGAAATACATCACAGTATATACATTGGAACGCATGAAAAGAATGAATCTGCATAAAGATGATTAGTTGAAAAGACCCAAAAATAGCGTATTATATCTTGGAAAAAAATAAGATTTAACGCAGAATTACCAAAGTCTTCCTACATATTAAAGTAAAATGCGCTTTTTGTTGATAAATCTTCAAAAGTTATTGTTTCTGTATATAATAGTGCTGCTGATCTAATTAATGTAAAGAGGCATAAAATTCAAATAAAGATGTTATGAAGAAAATCAGGAACAAATCACTATAATGGATTTGAAGGCTTTAAGAAACTTCTTCAAAATCGAAATTATCTATTTATTTTTGTTCAAAAGAAAATTGGAATTTTAGAGCGGCTTTGCATTTAATTTTTCAATGCTTTTACTACCACCTACTTTTTTTCCAATATAAATTGGCTATATAATCTTTTCCAATTACTCAGATCATCTTATTCGAAGTCATCTGACTTCTTTAAATTTCCATCGTCAACTTATAAAGACGGCTATTTGTTTCTTCATGTTATATAAATATTTGTGTATATGTACAAAAGTGTTCACCATACCTTTTTCACTAATTCAGAGATATTCCTTATGGGGATTATGGTATCCGACTGGTTTAAAATCGCCGTTTTTGATGAAATTATCAAAAAAAAATTTTTATGACATATTTTGTAGTCTGTTGAACCAGCTTACTAAAACTTTCTCACTTTTTACTCTACGTGAATTAGAAATGGAGTTACAGCTGTATTATTATCGAACTGTAAGCATTATTTTATGTTGCATGAAAACTTCAAATGCGTTTTCTGAGAAATTATATTTTTGAGGAAAACTGTCGACCGTAACAATGATTTCTCAAAACATTATTCAAGCATTGATATGAAATTTTCTGAGATTGTTTTTTGTAATATGCTTGATGTTTTCCTTTAAAAACTAAAGTCAATTTTAAAATCAAGTCTTATTTTTAAGTGCTTAAATATAAACGAAACGCATTTTTTATGAAAAATTACCAGTTTAGTAACTATGTTCAGCTATATCTCAAAACTATTTTGAAGTACAAGAAAGATTTTAGAACATAACACAGATAACTGTCATAAAAATGTACTCCTACAAGGATTTATGTATATTTAGAATATGATTTTGTCTATGGCTGTTAGCGTAAGGCAAATATTTTAGTCATTTTTCTTCAAATTTCTCAGTTTTTTAAAAAAATATTATTTTGAAAGCCTAATTTTACAATATTTTCGTAGTTTTAAAACATATGCAGTTGAAAAATAACAGTAAAAAATATATATAAGTTATTTTTCAAAAAAATGTCTCCGAACACAGTCGGATACCTTAAGAAATTTTATCTTCCTTTCTTTTCTGCTGAACCTTCATGTAAAAAAACACACTTTGAAGCTTACGTTATACGGAATTTTGTGGGTACTGCATTCAAAATTTATGAATTTGTGATTTAACGATTCATTTCATATTTCCCCACTCTTCAATTAAGTGGTATGTAAAAAGTTTAACAAAAACATATTTAAGTTTTAATCTACTTTTCAAATTTACCCTATCCCAATTAAGGAATTAAATATGCTTTCTGTTGAATCTCCAAACAAACAAAAGGACATACTTAGGTATTCGACTTACTAAGAGGTCTAAATCTTCTTCCAACTTTAAAAATATAAAATTTATATAAACTTAATGAGTTCGCACAATTTAATATTAAAAAGTGTTGGCAATTTGCAAGTGCCATTCTTATGTTATGAATTCGGTAAAGTGGTTATTTCTTGTTTATAATACGATATCTCTAAATGCCGAAGATTTTCTTTTTGGTACAGCGACAGTGGAATACTTTATTCTATTAATTGCAAGCACGGAGACAAATAAAAGCAAAAGTTATGCTGTACCATTAAAATGCAAAGCTTCATTTCAATGGTTGTTTGTGTTTTGGATATATTTTTCACGGTTTTCTTATTTTATATACGGTCCAAAATCATTATAACAGAGACATAAACGATTGTGTTTCGAAAATACAACTATTTCTGTTTTTTAAAATTACAGAAAGCATATGATTTCCCAAACAAAGCCATAATTTCTTTCTTTTAAATAACAAGTTTCCATCGCCTTCACTGCATTAACTCGCGACTTCAGTACGAGTTTGACTTTTATCTCGATTCCCTCAACGAGGCACCATTTCATTCGCAGAATTGCCGATTCCTGACGCTGCACTTCAGTGCTTTCAGCATAAATGGAGTGGTATGTCGAATTCGAAAAAGGCGGAGTTCTCCCTGATGATATACCTGCTGTCGCTGATTTCGGGGGAAAGGAGAAATAAATAGGGCTTTATTTTATTTATTCATCCGTGAGTGCTTCAGTGTTTGGAAAATATTTTCAGGTGGAATCAGACATCAGTGATTATCAAATATCCAAATATCGGAACTTCGGTCCAGATATACCAAATATCGGACTTGCACGTAATAACTGTTCTTGAAGATAAACGCAAGAAATCTTTCAAATGCTAAAACTCTTTTATGAATAGATATATAAAGAACAAACAAAAATAGTGACTAAACTTACTGAATATGCAGTAACTCTAAATAAAGAAAATTAACTTCTTTAACGGTTCTGACACGAATATGTACGTTTTGTTTCTTTTGGATTAAAATTACATTAAGTAATAAATAAATAAAAATTTGGGGGAATTTTGGGATAAAAATGTATTGATTTTGGCCAATGATAATGAATAATAAATGATAATAACCAAATGATAATTAACTTGTTTATTTGGAGTCAATTTTTTTAAAAAAGAAAAGAAGTTTTCCTATTTTGTATAAACTAGCACGTCTTTTCAGAGTTTGGCAAAGAGAATAGTTCAAAATTCATATCTTTTTGAGAATCGAAGAATGACTCATCCTGATTGTAATACCAGAATTAATAGGGGAAACTAGGGATATTTGACTCTACTTTTACTTTTTCTTATATTTCTCGAATATTTGAATTTTTATCATCATAAAAAGATTTGTTTTTAAGAAGGATAAATGTACTTATGCTCAACTGATATCTCATTTAATCATAAAATAAATATATTTCATAAAATCGACTAGAGTTAAATCTCCCTAATCTTTTGGATACTTGACCCTAAGCTAGGGATACTTGACCCTACATGAAAAGCGTATTTAAATTCTTTTGATAATTTGTATGTACACGAAATTCAGATATTAGGTTAAAACTGATGATAATACTGAATTGAAAACATCTTTATTATCAAAAATATTAATAAAATTAATTTTAAAAATAAAATAATGAGGCAACTATGAAACGCAGTTGCTATTAATAATATATAGCTAATAAATTAAATTAGTCTAGTCATTAATTTAAATGTAGTTATTAAATTAAATTAGGTTATAACTGAATAAGCAATTAAAATAGTGATTTATTTAAATGATAAAAATTTTAGCTGTGGTACAGTGAACCAAAGTAACGTCATTAGCTCGTCGCAAAAAAATGATTTTTTTCACGTCATTATACCGCGGAAAAGTTGTTATTAGATGAAAAATGAAACGTGGAAAAAATTAAGGAAATTTATTGATATCTTCCGTTCCCGCAAAGGCCTTGAAAATTGTAAAAAGTGTCGAAAATAAACAGTATTCAATAATTTTTAAAATTTTAGAAATTCGGTGTATTATAGCATTAGCTGTTAAGTATTGATCTTCTTAAGAGTAATACAATTTATTTCATCAAAATCTGTCCATAATTTCCAGTGGCACGTTCCCTCCAATGTTCCTCCAAAATATGGGAAATTACTTCAATATGCAATTTTTAGGTCCGAACCCTCAAAATAATATTGCTACATCATCTTGTCGGTGAATTGCAACAGGTAGATGTATATGCATGACAAAAAGTTATCTAAGTCTAAAATTATATCAACTTCATTTATTTTCTTTGCTTATTGTAACGTAATGCAAAACTAAGCTCCAAAAGTGCAATATTATTTCTTACTTAAGAACAAATGGCAAGATTGCAGAAAATAATTTTTAAAACATTAACACACCTTTAAAGAAACATTTCATCTATTAAAATATCGTTATGTCTCACAAATGTTTTGCATGACATTTTACTCTTTCTTCTTACCAAAAGATACTTGGGAGTATGATTTATGGGAAAACTCAGACATTGTGGGCAATAGCATCGCTCCTGGACTTTCACAAACTTTTCGCGATGCTTCTGTTCAGCACTTTGGATTTTGAAGCCCTGTACACAATTAAGGATTTAAGCTTTCGTAAATAAAATTTTCTATAGTCTGATGAATGTGATTTCTCAAAGAAATATCAGGATACCAATGTATTAATCCACTTTCTAGTCAGAACATTTTTTATTAAACTTACTCTAGGCAAACATAAACTCGAAAGATAAAAATGAATAATTATAAATATATATATGAGAAAGACTTCAATATTTGTAGGGAGACAGGATGCACTCTTCTCAGCTGCTAAATCGATTTGGTGACATGGGCAACCATTTACAACCAAATGCTTAATTTCCTATGATAAAATGTCTGCTACACCAACATTTTTTTCCTATCATCACTAGTGCATTTTTTGCACTTAATGCCAAACAATTTTCTAATGGAATACTGTTAGACTCCAATTCATTTAATATCAGATTGGCAATATTAACTCCTCTGCTGTCACCTTCAAATGCAGAAGAAGTTTACAACAAACTTGATTCAATTTTTTGAATTTCTTCATTGTAGAATGTCACCACCACTGGATACAACTCAAATCACCTTTATCGCTACCATCAGTAGCAATGGAAAATGGCACCCTCTTGAATGTAGAAATAATAACATATTTCTCAGTTTTTCCCATTTCTGCAATAAATGCTGAGGTTTTTGTACTTGCACAGCCATACTTGTTAGAGGCCTCGCTGTCCGGAACAACGGTCCACCATGATCAGCATATGCAATTCGAAGGTTGTGCTCCACAATAAATGTTGTAAATAATGATTCGGAATGAATAACACCATGATCATTTTGTTTATTCACAACATCTATTTTTTTATTCGTGCCTAATATCCGAGCATTATCCTGATGTCTTTGCCGTGAGATATGCTTATAAATGTCATACTTGCCTCCGGGAGAAATTGAAAAATCACACGTGCAAATGGTACAAAATGCATACGATTTATCTTTTCCCGAAGCGATATTAAACGAATATTCCTCGGAATAGGCCGTGGTAAATATAGTCTGATATTTCTTTTTAGATTCGATGACATCAAATCTGGACTGGTGGAAAAAGAAAAGCACGATAAAAAATAATAAAAATATTTCGGCGCTAACCCTAACACGACACGACAAGATCGGTAGAAGAGATAAACAAATTCTCCCTGTTTCCTCCCTAGCGCGCTGAACAGTCAAAGCAGCGCATGTGCCGAAAACTCCTGGCGATAGTCACTAGTCAAAAGCCTGGACATGGTGCCGCGGGAAAGAGCTAGTGAAGAATCTGAAGCGGAATGATGTCACGCATTCGAAAATCTGAGGAGAATGTGTTCGCGATAGTGGTAGATTTTTCTTTCGCCGCTCTTTTTCTGCTTTTTTATTACTATTTGTTCCAATTTCTCGAAAATACTAAGAAGTGTGTGTGTGGGGGAAAATCGGTGAGAATTTGGAGGCTGGAGAAATTGTTAAAAATCCGGAGACTTCCGCCAAAAGCGGGATATTTGGGAGGTCTATAAATAGATTAAGAAAATACCCTTAAGAAAATACATCAGCCTCTAAATCAATTATCTACAACTTCTCAAAGTGGGTCGAAGTTACAAATACACTTGAAATTCTCAGAAAATATCTCTATTTTTGTTCTACATCTTTCAAATTTTTCGAAATAATAATCTAACGGCAATCATTTTCTTTGTTTCCTTTTCATGATATAAAATGAGATTTTAAATTAAATGCAATAGTCCGTAAGAAAAAATTCTGTATTTTGTTAGTTTACTTTAGCTAAATTAAATTATCATTTTGAAGATGCACCAGGGTTTCACCACAGTTTTCTTGGGTGGGACCGCGCAAATTCTGAAGTATGGTCAAATGGCAAAGACGGCATTAGAGGCGGCACTCCCTTTTCAAAATTTCTATAACAAAGAGAAGTTGTTTGACAACGACCTATTTAGTGTGAAAAAGGACTTAGTACAGGTGGTTCCTTTCTGTTATCGGGTTCCACTTCTGTGGAGTTTCTAAACCACCCAAATATCCAACGTGGCCCGGTTTTATAAGGCATTTGAATGGGTATCAATTTTCGACTTCAAGAGAAGATATATGTTAATTATTTGAATCAACTGATTCAACTAATTCCCGGGATACTTCTCCGATTAAAGCCGATAGACTTTACATTGTAGCACCATTGCCTAGCAACAGCAACCATTTCAGGTTTTAACAGATGCCACACTGTTTGATGGCTACCAACATGTCAAGAAAATGACAATACCTGACTTGGTGGGAGACCAGCCGCGGTCGCAGTGTTTCCTTACAAAAGCGTTGATTGAAAGAGTCGCCAACATGTCTGGGGTTGGACATTGCCGCTTTCTTAGCCAAATACAAAAGGTGAACTTTCGAGAGAGCAAAATCTGCATTGGTGGGAAAAGCGATAGCGGAACAGGAATAATGGTCGGCAACTTTTGAAGGTTGTTAATGGAATGCCATTTTGCCTCGTGAACAGACCTTTGGCGAGGTAAAGAAGGCGAGTTTGGTTTTTAAAGAGGAGATCGACTTTTGCTGCCCTGGGGACAGGAACCAGAGTGGTCTCGTAAGGATTTTCAGATCCCGATTTGCATATCTCCCGAGTGGGTTTGCGTTTTTGGTGTTTGCGGACAGACTCAGACCTCGGGCCTGATCTTGCGGCAGTTCACGTGGAACTCCGGAATCCGTACTGAAATTTTCCAGCAAACTGCATGTTAGTTAGAGTTAATTAATGAGAAGATATCTCCGGCAACTCAATTGGGACTGTTTAAAACCCGATCCTGCTAAGGACGTTCGATTATTTCTAAATTCTCGACCAGAATGCAGTACCTCCTCTCGAGGGTATTTCAATATTATTAATTGTGTGCATAATTATAATAATCAAGAAAATGAATATTGTAAAATGTGATTGAGCTGTAAATAAATTTCTGGAAGACAGTCATAAACAAAGGCCATCGGTCGTGACGTCACAACATCCTCAAAATCGTCAAGCCGTGTTATAAGATCTACAATAGCTCATTGACAGATACTGTCAGAAAAATTAATTCATGGCATATCTTCAATGTCGTCAGGGCATAGCCCAATTGCTGTAGTCGACGAGCCACGTAATAAGATCATGATAACGAGAATCAACGGGAGGAGCGTCAAACAATGAAGGGTTGTTATATTCGAGGATAGCAAGACGTCTAAACAATTCAGCAAGGGGCATTTATAAACAAAAAATTGATTTGGTGAAATTCTGAATTGTAATATAATTAATATATGTTCTGAAATGAAAGGAATTTCTTTTCATTATTGCTTTTCTTTGTTCGCTTTCATCCTCCTTACATTGAGGTTGAAACTGACTGTCGAGAGTTTAAAAAGGCTGCCATTTTCAAATCTTTTAGAAACTGTAGTGAATTGATTCATGAATTAATTTTCTGGCATTAAATGCATTATAATCCAATTTTTCGAAAATTCTGTATAAGTCTGCGATAATGGCAATCTCTTCACGAACTGGAAAGTGGGGCAAAGGAACTACAATTGATCAATACATAAATATTTGCAAAACTAAGTTAGACTACATATTGAAGTGGAAGACCTTAAACCCAGAATGGGGCACAACAGTTTTAGCTGGCTTAAGGTGGAAAGTATTGAAACAGCGGAAAAATCACATCTGGTAGGAACATGCGGTCTAATGTTCATATTTTTAAATAAAGTCAGAAAAAATTCGTTATTGGCTGTGAAAAATTGAGTATTTCTTTCCTCTTTGAAGCTTCAAAAAATGTAGGCAGGTGGTGTTGTTTGTTAAGCGACGATATGCCTATTGCTTACATGCCATTTCGTAAAAATTACATGGCATATTCAGGAAGATATAAAAGTTTCTATAAAAAATCTCAAATTTTCCTGCATGCGTTTTGCTTATAACATGAAGAGTTTTCATTCAAATACGAAACCTACAGAACATTTGATAAAACATTAAAAAAGTATTGTATTAAAATTTGAAATAAATACGTTGAATATTAGAGATAATATATGAGTGTTTGTACTAAATAATCTTTTACTGCGCATATGAGAAATCCAGCGTCATTTTTCTTTTATGACTTCAAAGCCAGATATATAGAGCAACTTAATATAAAATTTCCAATTGAATCCCGTTAAAATTCAGAAAGATGTCGGCAACTGAGGTGGATTTAAATTTCTCTTCGAGAGAATCTAAGTGAGAGAATTTAAGTGATGAGGAGTTTTCCCCTCAAATAGATACATTCGAAACTTGAATCTACGATCCGTAACATTGAATTTTAGGCGAGCTGAATATCTTGAATACCCTTGCACAGAATGGAATGAATTAAATACATTATTTAAATTTCGTTTCGTCGATAACCATTCGAAGATTAAAGTTTCTAAAATGTCAGTTTGAGCAAGAACCTTCACTTCTTAGCTTCTCTAAAAGAGAAATTTAAATTCACCACACTTAAACGCCGACATCATTCTGAATTTGAACGGGATTCAATTGGAATTTTTATACAAGTTTTTTTATGCAGAAATCTAATAATGATGCCTAACCGGAAGAAACGGTGAAAGTATGGACAGGGGTGCCAGTCCAGCTGTCGTCCTCGTCATCTGACCGTGGTTCAAAGCTATGAGGTCCTTCTCAAAATAGTCCTTGGGTTGTTTCAACACGGGAGGTTAATATAACTGAACTTCAAGAAACTCTGAATATTTTCTTGTTCCTATGTTTTCATTTTTTTTTTGTTTTGCCATTCTTCGCAAACTTTTCTTAGATCCTCCTTATGCGGCTTTTGTGAGTCTCTGAGTTTGAAATGCTTGTTTTGAAAAGTTTCAAGCACTGAATGTTTAAATATGTTTGTTCACCACACTAACTCTTCGTTTAGATTTTCAATTCATTGCGAGTTACTAATAGAGCAGGTGAAGTTGAAATATTTTAAAGGGTAAGCCCATCTACTCGTGCTGAAAAAGTGATGACTGGATGCAAATGAATAGCACCGCGTTTGCAATTATATTGGTCTAAGTTATTATATTAAGGTTATTTTATTTAGTAAATTAACCTAAATCTGTGCTGATTTGTTAATTTGCTTTAGGTGAAATTCATTATCCTTATTCGTAATTATTATTTATACGGAAATGCGAGATTTTGTTTTGCCTAAATGGAAGCCAAATAAACTTATTTTATTGTTTTCATACGTTTCTTCAAATTTCATAAATTCTTATTTTTAATCAAAATATAGAAAATTTGACTGTTGTTTATTTAAGAACATACAAACTAAACAACAACATTAATTTTTTGCATGCAATGAAAATTTATTAATGAGGGCTTCATTCTTTTTCTACCTATCATGGAAAATATCGAAAAACATATATTTATAAAAGTACTTATCGCTAATAATTTATTATTTGATTTTGACATCCAATTTCTGGTGTTGAAAGTTTATTATATTTTGCACACGCAAGTCAAACAGATAGAAAACAAATCTTTTTTCTTCCTTTTTCCAAACGTTTCAAAGGAAATAACAGAGACGACTGGCAGTTCAATGTAGAACCTTTTTCAACTTGTCAACAAGTCTGTCGTGCCATTGTCTCAACCACAAAAAGAAGAAAGGAGAAGAACTTAACATCAAAAACTAAAACAAAAACAAATCTCTTGCACTGAGCGTCGAAGTGGAGATCAATTTTTCCCTTTCTTTTTTCTTCTTCATTTTTATTTCAACTTTCCTATTTTCGGACTTAATTTGGCATGGGATGTTCTGACAGGTTATCACAAGAACAGTAAAAATAATCTGGAATTTTTTTGGAACTGAGTTCTAGTTCTCTGGGAAAATGGTAGATCTCGCAGAATTAGCTGCGAGACAAAAGACGATCGGAAAAATAAATTCTGAAAAAAAGATGAAATAAAAACTAATTTCAAGACACTCCCTCTGCGCTTCACACTTCCTTTTCTCTTAAATTTACCATAGAAAGTATTGAAAGGGATACCATGTTCTGAGAATAGTGTTTTTGTTAGGAACATGTTCTGCGTTCTAAAGGTTACGGTGTTCATTTAACACCACAAGATCCACTGACTTCATCAATGACTAGTTAATAGCTAGCTCCTTTTAAACTATATCAATAATTGAAGCCTTGGCAGTCTTTTGTTTCTTTAATCATTTTAAATTTCTTTGTGATATATCAGTACTTAAATATTCTTGCAATGGTCTAGTGCACGCCTCAACAGTAGACAAATTTTATTTACTTTTTTTCAGTTTATTAATTCTTAACATTTAACCTTTCAGCGAGCGTTCCTGAGCAAATTTTACGACAAAAGGGATTTTTCATACCCCTTTGTCACATGTTCAACTATCTGAAGGTCATTGCTATTCCTTCATGCGACCCTTCCTTTCAGGTTTAAATGCGTTTGTCCGAATTTCAAGGTAAAAATTCAGTACATTTTTTTTATTTTTTATTATCTTTACACCTCGTGCTTGCTCGTGAAATTTAATAATTAAGAGTTAATCTTCATTTTACATAGTCAAACATATTTACTGTGTAATAAGCCTGATAATAATGCACCAAGGCAAACAATTTTCTTGAAAAACTCAGCACTGAGTCTTATGAAGAAGCACCTTACTACTCGAGCCTAAATCTGATGATTGCCAAATGATATTTCCACGACTTTAAGCCTAAATTATGTATCGACACCTGAAGAAGCAACTGAATATCAACCAGCATTGAGACGAGGAAACTTGTAGTTTGTGTGTGTAAGGAAGAACAACATCATCCATGCATCTGTTGCACCTATTGCATCCATGAAATGCAGTAGGTGCAATAGATATACTTGGAAACGTCACACTCTAACATAAGTTCATTGTTTCGATTGCAAGAAAAGTGATTAGAAGCTAATGAGAAAGTCTTTGTTGTGTAATTTTATATTGTGTTATGGGTTCTTTTATTTTATATTGCTCATTATATATTTTTTAAAATAATCTTATTAAACCTCATTACTTTCTTTGATTTCAGTATAGTTTTAGAGTTTGTAAATAATATTAAAATTAATTTTCATTCTTGATGTATAGATTTGATTTTCTGACTTGTCTCTTACTACTATTATGAAATATCTTACAATTGCCATAGTATAAGAGAAGAAAATTACTGTGTCGTAAAAAGTACGGCACGCGCAAACTCGTGCAAGAAATTATAGCAAGCCCGTTGAAAGATTAATGAAATGTTATTTCTTTTGATAATGTTTACACTGCAGTCCTAAAAGCAATTTACTGAGAACAAAATCATTGCGGCATCATCTGCCTTTACAAACATGAAAAAACATATTAATTTGTTGCAATGATTTCGTCGAGTTGAAAACATAATGCTAATGACCTACATTTTATTAAACAAATGTAATAAGGGTAAGTAATAGCTTTATTTTCATTTTTTAGATGTTGTTGTCTGAAGTATTCATTTTAGAGTTGTAATTTCGAACTCTTAAGTAAAGTTCAAAATTAACTTCAATTCTGAACCAGTTTTTAAAAAATTTAACAAAAGTTCTGATGAAATTTTATGATAAGTCTATTAATAAAAATCGCTAATATATGTCAACAATGAATCCTCTCTCTCTCTCTTCTGATCACAATTAAATAAATTATTTGCAAATAAAGTGTTTCTGCTTGTATGGTGTTATTTGTTTGGTTTAAATTCAATTAATTAAATTTAACATTTACAGCCTCTTATGAACGATTTTAATGATTATTTTATCCTTTAAAGCATACAATTACATAAATAAACGATACCTTCATGAAACCGTTTTTACAAAATAGTTAAATATTTAAAGCAAATCATTTTTTCTATTTGATTGTTATTTTATTTCATTTTTTATTCTTGTTCCACAAAGAATAATCAGTAATACTAAACTTTTGAAATCCAAACATAGCACAAATAAATTAAAATATTAAAATTGTTTCTGATGAGCTGTCGATTATTCATGTGTAATATTTTCTGAAGCTCAACATATACAACGTTTTCAAATAATTCCAATTCTTAAATGTTTATTATATTTATTTAATAAAAATTAATCTCCTAAAAACAAAAACATTTTTTTTGTATAAATTGAAATTAATTTCTCGTTTTTATGTGTAAGGAATTTAAATTTTTAAAAACTGTTTGTAGATTATACCTTTTAGTACTTTGAAGAGACTCTCGTCCCTATTTCTCAAATAATATTTCAATTAATCCTTAAGAAGATAAATAGTTTTCAATATATTAGGATTTGTTTTTGCTTTTCTTTTTACATTAAAATTTTATGCAGCATTTGTCTTCATTTTAAAATTTTATTTTATTGTTTTTCACATAATAATACGCATCAAGCATTTAATTAGATTAATAAAGCATTTCTACTAAAGAAAATTATACGAAAGAAACAGATGAATAGTTAAGCGGGAATTAAAAGAATTGTCAGTCAGCATTTTTTGCACTCTTCGTATTTTGTGATAATTGCAATGAAATTAGATAATGTTTCTCTAACAGGTCACAATTAAATGTGGCAAACTATCCTTTCGATGACTTTAATTTTTCTTCAAAATAGCAAAGCTTCCGAAAAAATATATTTATTAATATTGATTTTCAAAAAATAACATTTTCTATCGAAATATATTTTTCAAACAATTATTCATAAACTGCTAGTTACTGAATGAATTTAGAGCACAACGATATAATAGGAAATAATACGGAAAGAATAACAATTACTTTGTTCCTCTTTTTTTTTCTGTTAAGTATCCGACCCACGAACAGCAAAGTTCAGATAGATTAAAAATCAACTGTAAGTTATTTATCTTTTTAATGACAAACGAATGTTAATGAGCATTTTAGACTTAACGATAACTTATTTATGCTCTACCTTTTTTATTTTTTCTATTGGAAACAGTTTCATATATTTAAAAGCAATGAAATGTTTTGTAATTAAATCTTTTAATTAATTATTAAATTAATTAAATCTTTTTTTCAAAGACGCTCAGGTCAAGTTTATGCGCAAATCAAATTCAAAAATACTATATTTTTTACATTATGCAAGGTGTCCGAAAAATGATTTGACACTTTAACTATATATTATATTTGAAACAATAGCTACATTATTAATAATTACAAATATGGAATGTTAACAGGTATCGTAAGATTAACGATTTAATTATTTTATACAATATCGAATAATAACTTTTTCAATTACAATTTTTTAACAATAAAAAACATTTTCTTTTATGATGACTCGATTAATCACTTTAAGTGCAATTATTCTGCAACTGAGAATTCTCGCTAGATATTAAAATTAAAATTAAATTTAATCAATTGTGAACTCTGTAGAATGATTTGTCATCGTTTGAATTGATTGGACCGTTCTTTTTTCAGAACGTTTCTGGCGTTTTTCCTCTGACGTTTAATTTAACTTCAAACATGAAATTTTTGTTCCACGTTTTCAAAATATATTTGGATAGGAAGAGTGAAAGTGGAGCACCTTCCTAGTACTGATTTACTTGAGAACCTATCCTGGCGAAATTTTGCTAAACAAATGGTTACTGAGAAGAAGTAGTTTTGCAATGACCCTCCAAACACATTACAATTTTCAGGTCTCATCCGGGTGGATTTTCTGTTCGTGGGATTCAGGAAATGTAACGTTTAGAACTCAAAACGAGCTGCAATCAAAGAGTTCAGACAATTCATTAAAAGATAATTTACCGAAATGCCAAAGATGCATGTTCAAATGTCGTATGAGACGCTCGTAATAAGGGTTATTATGCGAGGGCCACAGTGCTCGATTAATTGTCATGGTGGCCGGGTTATTCAGGTTATCCGCATGCCTTGGCTGGTCGTAGTGATTCTTTCGTTTGTGTTACCCAAATACCAATCGCCATTCTTCTCCATCTGCTGTTTTATCAATACCAATTTACCAACGAAGGCCAACATTTCGGACGCTTCCCGTGATGGACATTCGTGTAAATTAATTATATATTTATATAAATTAATTATTTATGACACCTTCAAGTACGTTATTAATTGTTTATGCAGCACTTATTCAATAAGAATGTCCATTTTTTGAGAAAATCTATAATTTAATGTAAGGAGAGCTGCCGTATTTGAACCCTCGTCTAAATGAAATCTGTGTTCGTAACCTCATTTCCGTTAAATATTTAGACCGATGAAAAGGCAACGAGCATTGAACGATGTAAATGTGGCTTTTGGAATAATTTTTAAAGAAAATGTTACGTGTGTCCAGATAGAGAGCATGTGTTTCCATTTGGATATCACTAATCAAATATTTTTTACATTAATTAATTGATAACACGTCATCTCTGTAGTGTGCTTTCTTTGAATAAATAAATAAATAAAGATAATACCAAATATTATAACTAATATAACAATACTTTTAGTTTCCCGTAATGAAGGGATGAGGAGAAGAAGCAGTTATGTGGTATTTGTTTATAGTTTGAGAAAACAGTATAGTTGAGTTCTCTCGCGGCGATGTCATATAAACGCTCACAGATAGAGCCTTCTAGTGCAGAGGTTCCCAACCTGTGGTACGCGTATCCCTGGGGTACGCGAAGGACCATTTGGGTGTACACAAAATCAAATTTGTTAACCTTTAGGCTACGGGAGCTTAAACCAGAAGCACCGCGTTGGATGCGAGCAGGGAAATCCTCACTTTTTACTGGTACAGCAGTTGTATCCACCCGCATTCAAAGGCAAAAAAAAAATTCTAGTACAACAGCCCGTCAGGAAAAGGTTAATGGCGGCAGCAAGAAAACACAAGGGATTAAAAAAGCTGGTGAATTTTGTTTCTTTAAGGTATCCGACTGGTTTAAAATCGTCGTTTTTGATGAAATTATCAAAAACTTTTTATGACTGAATTTTGTAGCCTGTTTAACCAGCTTTCTAAAACTGTTTCACTTTTTACTCTACGTGAATTACAAATGGAGTTACAGCTGTTTTATTACCGAACTGTAAGCATTATTTTATGTTGCGTGAAAATTTTAAATGAGTTTTCTGAGAAATGATATTTTTGAGCAAAACTGTCGACCGTAACAATGATTTCTCAAAACGTTATTCAACTAATTATATGAAATTTCCTGAGATTGTTTTCTGTAATATGCTTGATGTGTTCCTCTAAAAACTAAGGTCAATTTTAAAATCAAGCAATATTTTTAAGTGCTTAAATATAAACGAAAAGCATTTTTTTATGAAAAATTACCAGTTTAATAACTATGTTCAGCTATATCTCAAAACTATTTTGAAGTACAAGAAATATTTTAGAACATAACACAGATAACTGTCATAAAAATGCATTCTTACAAGTATTTATGTATATTTAGATTATGATTTTGTCTATGGCTGTTAGCGCAAGGCAAATATTTTAGTCATTTTTCTTCAAATTTCTCAGTTTTTAAAAAAAAATATTATTATGAAAGCCTAATTTTACAATATTTTCGTAATTTTAAAACATATGCAGTTGAAAAATAACATTAAATATATATATAAGTTATTTTTCAAAAAAATGTCTCCCAACACAGTCGGATACCTTAAGTGAATAGTTGCTATTTAATTAACTATGTCACTTGAATAGCTGATTAGTGCAAAATGTAATTTTTATCTATCCTTATAAGATAAAACGAAATAAATTCAATACTGGTTTCATTTACTTTGACGTTGGAATAATGTAATAAAATGTAATGTTGCAAAAATAGAATAAAATGTAGAAATCAAAAATAAATTCTCCAAATGTTATCAATTCGAGTGATTTCACTTTTAAACTAACTTAAGCTAACTTTAACATTATTGATAAAAACTTCTTTGCATAAATGGATGGTTGGAGGGGTTGGTTGGATACGATATTAGCGGGTACGCATAGACAAAAAGAATAATCAAGGGTTACGGGGGAAAAAGATTGTGAACCCCAGTTCTAGTGGATAGGCAAGGAGTTTGCCTATCCACTAGAACTGGAGTATGTAACCACAATGTATGAACGTTTCATAATAAATGTATCACTTGAATAAATTAGAAAATGAATGATAGAATCAAATGATCATTTCTTTCTCTCACTTCTTTAATGAAAAGAATTTAACACTTTTTCAAACAAGTGACTTCACGATGTCATATAAGGACTCAGAAGGTCAGAAGAAATTCAAATTAATTTGCGTGGCTGTGAATGTGATAGAGTTTAGAATATAATATATTTCTGTTGTCTAAATAATTAAGATTTTAACAAGTGCGAGTACATTTCATGAAAACTCTTCGAGTTCGAGTTTTATAGATGTGAAGTTATCAAGGATTTCTTTTGGGTGAACTAAATATTTAATTCAACATGTTATATTTTCTAAAATAATCTTATTAAGTAACGACTAAATTTGAAATTTTCATTCATTTTTGGGGGAAATATAAGCAAAAATATCTTATTCAATTTTCAAGATAAATATTTCAGATAACCACTCGTATTTACATGAAAGAATACTTAATTTTTGGATTATGCATGATTGAATTCGAACTCTTTTAAATAAATTAAATTGTTAGATTGCAAAAATTGCATCTACATCATTTTTCGGTTTTATCAGTATTTTTAATTATTTAAATCTTCGCCACCAAAGTTTATTTCATCTCTTGTGGCATTGAAATTCAAACGGTAATTTTTAGCAGTTTCATTAAATATCT
Source organism: Araneus ventricosus (assembly GCA_013235015.1). Lineage (NCBI taxonomy): Eukaryota > Metazoa > Arthropoda > Arachnida > Araneae > Araneidae > Araneus > Araneus ventricosus. Next base: position 340,469 of record BGPR01000895.1, read on the forward strand.
AAATTTTTCTTAATTATTTACTTTGTATTCGACTTAAATATTTATTGTCTTAACTTTTGTTGTTGTTTCCATTAATGTTTCAACTTTATTAATTTATAAATCAAAAATTTTCAACTGGACTATTTACTCGCCATCTTGTTGCGGATGAATTTATATGTTATTAGGTTTTGGCGTCTTTCACTGGAAGCGTTTTCCGTTATGTAATTTTAGAATTCCTTTGTGCTTGACTGAACGAGTGGTCGGTGTTTTCTGCAGCTGCGGGACTCAGGGCCGTTGGGCGCCTGGAGGCCGTTAGGCCTTCTGGGTGCTAGCCCTTGCTGTTTTTTTCTTTTTGTCTTCTAGAGAAGTGAAAAATTTGGTAGTAATCTGCAGCGTCATTTTTAAAAAAGATTGCCTACAAGTCGTGTTCTTTGCAAGATCAGCCATGAAAAATTTTGGCGAAAATCGCAACTGAGTTCTTGTGCAGTGTGGGACGTCTGCCAATATATGTGATCTGATGAAAATTCAGGCGGGTAGGCCTGCAACGTTTTTAGTGCTTGTGTTCGACATGGATCATCGCCCAAAATGTTATAGTGCAATTAAAGTTGTGTAATGCATTACAGCCAACAAACTGGCTAACTATAAGTGCGTTCAAAATCTATAGTTTTATTGGGCAATTGGGCCTATTACGTATGCTTAAAATTTTGTGATTTTTCGTTGCAACTCCAAGCTTGGCAAAGAAATACGACTTCACCTGTTTCTATTCTGGCTCTGAAAATTAATGGAGCTAAAAATTTCTTTATATAAAAAAATTTAGTTTTTGATGATATCGCTATTGTCTTTTGTTTCTTTTTAAAAGCTGCAGCTATTTCAAATTGTGATTTTATGTGAATTGTTCTTTCTGTCATTTTGTGTGCGTCTTAATCAAAATATACCATTTGTAAATCATGGCAGTAAAACTTAATTTTAACGATTATTAAATAAACAATATTTTAAAATCTAATTTGATTCTGTTTTAATTTCTCTAATTTGATTTCACAATTTGCAATGTACTAAAGTGTTTTCAGATGATTTAATTTAGTGGCCAAGTTTTTCAGGTCTGCAAAGGTAGGTGATTTATAAGAGTGTAGCTAGAATTGCATATCGTTGTGTTGTATATTTCAGTACCCAGTATTGATTTGATAATTGGTATCTATATATATTAAATTAAATTTTAACATTGGGCACCTACCTTGCATGAACTTTTCATAATTATCAGCCTCCCATCCAATATAAATAAATAAATATTTTTCTTGTTATGAATACCAAGCTGTAGCATAGTATTATTTTCCAAATCTTTCAAAAAAATACATTACTTGTTTTATTTTTACATATTAAATACAAATACAGAAAACACAAGATTATGTACTGATATATACTTATAGGTATGCTTATGATACTTATTTTGTTTCATTAGAAAAAATTGTTCTAAAATCCTTGGAAGCCTAACTTGGCAATCACGCGTACTTTCAAGTAATAAATTGGTTTGTCACTTATTTATACTGATCACGAAAAAGAAACTTTTAAAGTGAACAAGGAGAAAAACATACCAAAAAGTAAAAAAAAGGGGGAAAGAAAGAAAGAAAGCGTTTTAGGACGAATGTGTCTCCTACCCTTGCTTGGGTTTCTTTGTTCTATCCGAGCTTAATTTAGCAAGAAATTCTCGGACAGGGGCGCATAAGAAGTGATTGCTTAAGAAATTCCAGAAACCGAATTCGAGTTTTCTGGAAAAAAAAATGATAAATCCCTTCCAGGAAGTAGTAAAACGAAACCTTTCTTGGATTGGTTTCAGAGAAAAATCTAGTTTCGTAGTTGATTTTTTTCTTCAAGGCGATTTGCTTCTGAATGGAATACTTAAGATCTTAGATTAAGTTTCTAAGAATATAAATGCTGTGTTCGACAGAAAACAATATGCGCATTAAAATTAGTTCTAAAACTTTTTGTGGCAGATGTTTCAAGAGAAATTTCGAAATAAAAGAAATGACTTCACGTGAACGTAATTTATTTTATTTCAAGGAGGGGAAAAGCTTTGAATAGAAAATTATATTTGTAATTTTAATCTCGTTTATTTTTGTGAAACATTTAGCGAATCATTTTCATATTTGCAAATGTAATTTTTAACTGATAAATTTTAAATCACGTTGTTGAATATGTGTTAAATCTTCATTTTGATTTCAATTTTCTTTTCTTTTAAAACATGCAATACAGTTCTGTTCTATTTTATTTAACGTAATTTCAAACAGAAAATCATGCTTTTGAACAACTGAATTTAAATGAGCAATTGAGCTTTAAATGCTTTGATGAGGTTATTCATAAGTTAATATTCTGAAATTTATTATAATTTTCTTGCCTCTTTACAGTTTTCTTATGAGAAAAAGTGCTTTGAAAGGAAATATTCTTCAAATTTCCCCATTAAAATTTTACCGTAATTTATTGAAATGCAATGTTTAGAATGACTGTGTTCTGAAATATCGAAAAGCATCTAAAAAGATATTAAGTTGCAACTGTCGAAACGATATTTGAAAGAGTTTTTTCCCTGCATATTTTCCTACATATATATATATGAGTTATTGAGAAATAATTCATCTCAAATTGAGGACTGTGTCATCGGTTAACACGATTTGACATGGCTTTGCAGAGTTATTAAAACTGTGTTTAAGGTAAATTTTTTTTATTACCAAAATATATTGATTTTTTATTCACATATTTTTCTAGAAAAATAAAAAGAAAGAATACAATTTAGAGCAAAATTCTCTGCACTCGTTACCTTCTCTGTCAAGCGGAGCATTTGAGGAAAGGCATAATTTTCTTCGCAACAGATTCTACAAATTTGTAATCAAATTATGCTGAAACGATTTTTATAACAATTATATTTTAAAGAGAAACAGAATTATGGTGAAAATGCATTCAGCAGTGAAAGATATTTCCAAGTGAATAATTTTCATTTTATTTATCGGTCACAGTTTTATAATTTTGTAGGCGTTTCAAAATCTGTGAAAGCATTTAGTTTTGAAATTTGAAGAAGTTATAGTGCAGAAATCCGATTGAGCACAAATATGCCTTTTTTATTTTCAAGCGGTTAGTTTGTGAATTCTGTGAGATTTCGTTCTTCACATAATGGTTATTAATGCTCTTGTGTCAGAAAATAATTATAGAAATAAAAAAAAATATTTCAGCTACACCGGCTATCTCTCGTTCAAGTCCATACAGTTTGATATGCAGAGATTGATGAATGAAAATGGAATCTTCGATTTCATAGAACGTTTTCTCCAGAGAAAGTCCTTATAGTACAGTACAATTAGGTTAAAATCCAAACATCCAGAAAGAAAAGTTCTCTCCAGTATCAAATTGTTCCATACCCTCCCCGTATGAAGTAGTAAAAAGTCGCACGACCTCGAGCTTCGGGTTTCGGGCTGGGGGTTAAAAAGAGGGTGAAATGGTCATTTTTCACAATTTTTCGAAGATATCTCGAAGACTATTGAGTTTTCAAATTACAAGTGATTTAACAAATAGAAGTCCACCGCTACTGTCGGTGGAATCAATGGCTGATATGCAGTACGAATCTCTGTAATACACTCTTTCCAACCACAAGATTAACATAGCAGGGAATTTGTATTTACTTATTCGTAATAGTATTTACATGTTGTAGAAAGAGGATATGGAGGAAAAAGGATTATTATCATTCATTCAGCTTTGTGAACATGTAAATACATTTTGATCTGGTTGATTCTGGTAAAAATATATTTATCAATGATTAAACCAATATGAATTATTGAAATGATGGATATTTAACATTTATAACATGGGTGAGGTGCAAATTTATTTAAAGTTACTAGGAGTTAAAATTCATTTATTGAAAGCATCCCATTTTTTTTAGCTTACAGATGCGGTAATATATTTACTGTCACATTTGTTTTCTTAAACATGAAACTTTTCTTGGAACATGTACTGACGTTTCTTAATTAAAGTTATTAATCATCGGTTTTTATTTTGGCTCATGATGACGCTTTTTATAAGTAGGACCGGTTACACCTGAATTTTTCCTGCAAAGTTACATTTTAAAATCTAAGAGTGTTAAGGTTGCAAATAATATGGCTAATAAGGGGTCATACCAGGGTGTTTTGTTTAATTTTCTAATTCGTTGGATAGGGACAAGGGAAAGTGGAACTTCAGAAAATTCCATTGAAAACAAATTACACTTAGCACTAAGAAAAATGAGTCAACAATATTATGAATTTCAAAAGAGCTATTTGATCACTGAATTATGCATTCTCACTTATTGCTTTAGATTCAGAAAAATTTCCGTGGTTTCTTGAGTGTTTTCGACGCACTTCACGCTCAAAAATGTTCACTTGTGATTGCTTGCTTTCAATCATTCATTATAATATATTGTGCTTGCTTCGAAGCTTTTAAGGTGTTCATAATTTAAGTAGACATTAGCAATATTTTTATGATTTGCATATACTATAAAAGTTATCTAGTTAACAAGAAATAAAAACCTATAACATTCTTGGTAATAATTTAAATTGAACTTAAGGTATATGAAAACAATGAAGTACCATTTGTGATCTTCCTTTATACTTACCAGATTCACTGAGTACAGTTAATAACTCTGAAAGCATGGTCATAGTACTGCGCATTGGAATAAAATATATAGAAGCTTCCAAATCATCCAGCTCTGAAAATGATTTATTTGATGAAAGCTGCATCCTACGATAAAGCACGATTTTGAATCCTCATGAAGTTTGTGTGTGAAACTCTCCACTCTAAGGTATAATTTGAAGTATATCTATTGGGAGGAAACAATTTTTTTGCTATGGTATTTTCTGATTGTTAATCTGGTGGTATCTTTTAGATCTTATTTATCTTTTCTATAAATTACCAGGAAAATTCAAGATTTCTAAAGTGATTGTAGAAATTTCACACCAAATTCCTCATTCACAACTGCAGTAGCATTGAATTATTTCAAACCAATTATGGATTTCCTATTAGCACAAAATGCTGTACAATATTGCTACGATATCCTCACGATATTGTGCGGTTTTCAGAATATCGAATGGCATCGTGAGGATATCGTACAATATCTTGTGCTAATAGGGTTTTTACACGTTCAGGAACAAAAGCAAGGGCCAAAATACTGATAAGCTGTTATTAAATTTTGTTGGATTTATTTACAGAGAGAATGTCGGATATATGTATTTTTTGTTCTGGCAAAGTTGATTCTCTCTCCAACATTACCCATATGCAGCATTGAAAAATTGAAATATCTGTTATTAATAAATTTGAGTCAGAAGCTTATAAGATTTTCCTGTATTATAAAATTAAAAAGCTTCCAACTTATAGATTGTAGAAACTCGATATGTCAATATTTGAGACAGTTATAATTCGACGCCTAACTACTGACCTCTGATATTAATAATCCCAATGTTATGAGTTTTAACACATGTTAAGTTGATCCCAATCACCCATTAATTTCACGATAATTCCTAGAACTTGGAATTTTGATGTAGTTTCGGCAATTTTTCTGCATCTTATGACATTTTTTTTGTAAGCCATTTTTTTCGCCATTTTTACTGAATTGGTCGGTATGTAAATCCTCAGTTTGATTACTAATTATGTTCATAACAGACAAAAGTTTTGCTATCTTATATATAATGACTAGTTCCTGCAAGATTGGGAAGTAGTTAAAATTATATAAAAGTTTTATGATTTTTTATAAACAGGGGAATAAAGATCATTTCCAACTCTTCTAACTTTTGGGAATTTCAATTTAAAAATTTTACAACTAATAAAAAGAAATTGGTGCAAGGGATTGAATTAGAAAAAGTACATTTTGCCCGTAAAATCAATGCATTTCAGTTAGTTAAAATAAATATAATTTTACATTAATTGAAATTTAGAAAAAAAACCTGATAAGAATGAGATTTATTATTCTTACCTGCACAACTTCATATTTTATTTACTACATTTCGTAAAGTGCATTTAGGAAGCTCTAAGTTATCTGACATGGTATTCAGGTGCATTCAAATCATAAACATAAAAATAAGTTAAAATTAACATTTTGTTTATTCAAAATGCTTATATGATTCAGTAACCACTTCACAGGGGTGTCGTAAGTTAAATAACTGAGAAAGATGAAAATCCATTTTGGAATATAGTAATGGCTTAAGAAGTTCATATATATTATTCAATTAACGCCACATATCTAGTAAAGTATCAACGCATCACTATTAAATTCTGAAATTAATATGTCTTATGTATTGAGATTTTGTTTGAAATTATACATCTCTTCTGAAAACGTTTAAATCTGAACCAACAGGAAAGAATGACTGCCAACAATTTACTTATCAAACAGAAACAAATTTAATTTAATAAAATTGTAATTTAATAAATTATTTCAATTTAAATAAAAACTCAACTCAAGAGTCGATTTTTAACATTATGTTTACTAGTTTTTTTTTTAAGTTTCAGATAAAATTTGGATCTTTGTTTTCCTCATAACCCTAAATACAGTTATAAAATCATAATCCATTGTTACATCATTCATTCAGTTTCCAATCTTAAGAACTTCACCGAAGAACAAAACACCCACCCCAACACTCCAAGGAAAAGTAAAGGAATAATTTAACACATAATGACATAATTTAATTCCCTGTGGCAATCAAGTTCTTTTCTGGATAGCCGCCTATAAGACAAAGCTCAATAATTGATGAAAATATAGGCTTAACTATGTCCCTCGCCCAAGTACTAGGATCCGTTTTTCTCTCAAAGTAGACTTCGGAACCGAAAGACCTCCAACATGAATACAAAATAACTCCACATAATGACAAAATTTAATTCCCTGTGGCAATCAGGTTTTTTCCTGGATAGCCGCCTACAAGACAAAGCTAAATAATTGATGAAAATATAGGCTTAACTATGTCCCTCTCCCAAATACTAGGATCCGTTTTTCTCTCAAAGTAGACTTCGGAACCGAAAGACCTCCAACATGATATCAGAAAAATAGCGGCTTAATACTAATTAATTGCACATTTAGAGTAAACCAGAGACAAAACTGCAGATTTCATACTCTCCCCAATTAAAATATCGCTTCTATGAGTTCCATAGAGGTTGAGCATCTTTTGAAAAAACAAATGATCTGCTTTCTTCTTCTGCGAGAACAACCCAGAAAGGAAAGTAGGTGCAGTGGCAATGAATGGTGCGTTGAAGTTGAACTTGGTCCTTCCCTAAACACCTGTATCCTTTTTTCCCTCAGAGGGGCTGAAATCGGGGGCGAAAATCCTCTCACATTATATCAGACATAAAGGGTGTATGCTTCTGAAGCGGCGGCTCAATAGCTAATTAGATATACAGAGTAGCAGAGACTGTTGTTTATAATTAAACTATAGATTCTCTGCAGCTTCCCCATCTAATTATTTTTCGTAGTAATTCCATATACGATGAAAATCTTTCGGAAAAACATGAAATTCTAGAAAGAAAATAAGGGCATTGCATGATGTATTGAAGGAGAAAACTGTCAACAAATTCTTAACTGTATTTCGAATCTCATGATGAAAAAACATTTTTTGAAAGGTTCAGAATATTAAGCATTTATAAAATTATCTACTTGAATGTCAAGTTGCATAACTAAAAATGCAGAAATATTTTTACAAGAATTGTCTTGAGAATAAGTAAATGACATTGAGAATGCTATCGGAATGGATTTGTAAGATGAAACAAATTTTTTAAATAGTTTCTTTGGTTTACTTGCATCATCATCCACCGAAATATTTTTACTCTGAAATACAAAGTAATTTAAAAATCATTTATTTAAACAGTTAAATCCAAATCTCTAGCAATGCCAAATTCTTTCGGCTAGTTAAACACACCTTCAGCGCAATTAACTTAATTATCATTAAAGTAAATATTTGGTCTTTATTCTTTCAACAAGACATGCATACATTTGTAGAAGTGCAGAGATCTTCAATGTTTTAACTTTACATGGTCATGGATGTCGAACTTCAAAAAGGCAGGACTCTTCCTGATTACATTCTTGATGTTGTCCATTCAGGGTGTGGTATACGTAAGTAGTAGTAGAGGAGGGATTCATACCTTGGCCAGGACTGAACCTCGGTCAATGTCGGTATATCAAAACGAGAGTATAAAGAAATTTCGTTTTCCCTGCCAAAATGTTTAGTTTTGATTGGCAACACTCTCACCTTACACGTAGCTATCTCGGATTGTCAGTTTTCAACTAAGATTTAGACACAGTTTTTCAAATGTCAGCGGAAGCTGCTGGAGGTATTGAATTTTTCAGCCTGTCTTCATTGTAAATTTTTATTGTTTCAACCATTCCCATTTTAGTTCAATATATGCACACGCTCATTGAAAGGTTTTTTAATCAATAAAAACAAAAATAATTGTCTGAGAGGAAATTAAATAATATGAGAGAAAATGCTGAACCTTGGCCAAGTATGGTATGGTTTAGATATGTTATGGTAGATAATTTATTTATTATATTTTTACGCATTCAGTATGAAATTGAATGTTATTTATATTCTATTTCTTTCTTTAGGTCCTAGAAAAGATTTAAAATGACCTCAAACATATTAACTTTGTTACGTTTTCATTAGCAACCACAAATAATTACATAATCAATTACGCATATACTCATCTGTGCCTCAATCCCAAAATTGTTTCTAGATTAATACATTTTCTTCTTAGTGTTTAATCCCATTAAATGTTTACATGCAAAAAACAGCTTATACTTTGAGCGAAATAAATGCACTCAGACGTCCATTTTAAAATAAAATGAAGGTTAAGGAAAAATGAATTTTTTTGGAAACAAGGAGTCGTTTAAGAAAGTTTAGCGAAAATAACATGCAATGCATTCAAATTTTGCATTCTGAATTGTGTTAAGAGAGCTTTGCAGATATTACCTTTGATTACACTGGGACAAATTGTAGGTTTCCACAAGAAATTCCAAGTGCTTAATGGGCTAGTCCAGCAGTCTAATTACTTTGCGTGGATTCCATCTTGCTGTTTTCAAATTACTGGAATAGGAAGTTGTCGTTCTTCAAACGTACGTTGTTCCTGCAGTAAGTACATAATAAAATACAAATCGTTTTTTCAGTTTTAGCTGTTTTCGCAAAACTTTATTGAAATATATACTAATGATGCCTTTTTCCCCAATTAATTATTACTTTCTAAGCAGTCATGTGTACAACGCCTTGCGATTGATTCGACTTTGGACGATATAAAAGAATACGCCTTTTTTTCAAAAAAAGTGAATCCGAAATTTATAGTTTGGCATTAGGTGCGTAATTACATAACTACGTGGAAATGATAATTGCCTTTTCAGGGAAATAGATTCTTAAATCCCAGATTGAAAAAGAAACACACCATTTGTTTGAGTTTAGAAAAATTCAAAAGAGTAAATTCATGAGATAGTCAATTCTTAATTTCCTGTTGTTCTCATCTATTTTGTTTTAAATATTTGACCGTAGTGCTTGAGTGAACAGCTAATGTATGCTATTCTAAACATGTTCGCATGAATGCATTTCTAATAGAAATGTAATGGATACCTATATATATAAGAAATTTAGTATTTTTCCTTCTAAAAAGTGATTCTCCATTTAGTCCGTTATAATTATGGGAATTGATTATAACTAACTAAATGAGGAACTTTTTTCTGTTCTTCGTTTCTTCAATTTTCCTCACAAATATAAGTCATTAGGAGCAGCTCTGAGACTTGAAATAAAGAAATTTGCCCTTTCGAAAAAGAAAAAAAAAATCTCTATTTAAATATTGTTTAAATGTTTCCATACTTAAAAATTTTTAAAATATAAACAGACTATTAAATATCCAATAATTTGAGCATTATTGTTGAGTATTAGAGTGTTAAAAGAAAATAAATTTGCTATGAGATTTCACAGAAGTCAAATTCTGGAGCTTGAAAAATATGTTCATTAACTTTATTAGATATCAAATATATAATGGGAAATAAAAAAATTAATTCATAAAAAAATTTTAAGAATTTATTTATTAAAACTTATTTACTAACATCAGAATATTCATGTAAAAATCCTTTAATAATACAGAAATGAAATAATTTTATTTCTTAGAAGATAATTCTTCAATATGAAAGCCATATAAGATATTTATATCACTGAAAGGAGAAACAAAAATAAAATCTTATTTGTTGTATCAATATTAAATATACACACGGAGAAATGCATTACTATTAAAAGAGTGTAAATTTTATCTTTACCAATTTTATAATTTCATGCGCCAGTAAATTGAGCTATGCAAGCAATAAAATGCATAAAAAATTGCAATTTCTTAAATGTATATTATAAAGACACATTTTCTTGGGATGAAATTGAATTTATCTCTTTAATCCGGAGGCGACTTTTTCCAACTATCTGGTTGATAAGTATGCCAATGCCATGTTTTCTTGAATAGGCTATTAATTTGTTAGCCACTGAGTTTCGCACCTGTCAACAAAAATTCTTCCAAAACAACAACTTCGTATTTTCCAAAAGAAGGGAGTAAAGTTCATGTATTTTGAAATAAAACTGAAGTTTTGATCAAGTGAAAACCTACGACTGAAAGCTGCGATAAATATGAAGTAATTCTTAACTATATAGATACATTCAATGACTAACATATGTTAGAGATTCGCTTCTCAAAAATCTGTTAACCACTGACAGAATGAAAATGATTTTTTTTATATAGAGCACACACACGATAACTTTATAGAAACTATATAGAAATTTCTACAAATAGAAAAAAATTGATGTAATATGAAATGTTCCAAATTTGTTGAAAAAACTGCTCTTTCTAAAATTCTAAATAATTTTACAAAGGCATTTACGGCGATATTAAAATATCTATTAAGAACATCACAACAAAACTGGTTTAGAGAAACAGGTTAAAAAAGTGACATCTAGGAATAAAAAGGTTAAATCCAGAGTATGAATCAATAAAACAATTAAAATTTAGCATTTTTTCTATATTGATAATGTCTTAAGGGAAAGCTTAAAGCCCTATAACCTTATTCAATTTCCAAATATTAAAAATAGTTTACTGAAAGGAAATCAACATTAAAGGGTAAAAAATCTTAGAATATATTGTTGCAAAAGTCTTTATGTGTGTGTATGGTGTGAACAGTCCAACACGCAGGATAATGGAGAATGAAGGTTTATTTACAAATATGCAGGGAAACACGTAGCACAGGTACAGGAAACAATAGTTCTTGCACAGATTACCAATGTAAACAGACAACAATTCACAGGTAATAACAGTTCAGCACTTTGTTATCTAACAACACAAACAGTCAGTAGATAAGTAGTAACGACAATAACTGCACTTTCAATAGCGTTCAGCTCACCATCTTCCTAGCTCGCACTGCGGACGAAGCTCTCAAGTCGTTCCCAATGGATCAACTCTACTCCCTCTGATACAGGCGCGATTCTTATATACTCTCTCCGACAGGCCGTGACGTCGCAAGGAGTTTTCTCGTATATTCATGCGTATTGCCTTTTCTAATAGAAATATCGAGAAAAGGGTTGCGTTTTCTGGAATCATCTATTTGTCGCCAAGGTCGCCAAATTTGTCGCCAAAATGGTCACCAAGTTCGTCGCCAAGGTCAGGGGTCCCGGAACAGTTGCTGCCGTCACTCCATGCTTAACCTTGTAAAACTCTCTTCCCAACCATACGACTAACATTGCTGGGAAGTGACTTTCCATGTTCGTAACAATATTTTACTTAGCCATTTATATACCGAAGTTACTTACTAGCAACTTTTCAGGTTTTTTTTGTATCATTAGATGCGTTTTAATGCAGAATAACACCAGGAGAGATGAAAAAAACTTTTCAATTAAATAAAATAATTTAATTAATTTTATTGATAATTAAAAAAATTATTTTTTCCCTTCATCTGCCATCTACTGCTAGCTGTCGGAACTACATTCCTCGTGTTCTTGTGAATACTGTCTGGAAAAACGGTGAAATTATAAATATTTAAGCATGATTAAGCGTACTTTTAAGTAAAGTCAGGAAATAAAGGGTTAAAAAATAAACGGCACGGAATGAATGAGAAATTTTTTTGTCAATTCATAGAGAGTTTTGTAATAATATAATGAGTAAATAAATTTCGAATATTCTTTACTTGCACAATATAAATTTTATAAAAAAAGAATTGTATAAATAAAAGTACCAAATCCAACTAGAAATAAAATAATTTTTTTGAATTTTGTTAATCAATAAAATACACACTGACATTGACATGATAAATATTAGCATTTTAATACTTTGCCTATAACTGCACATTGCTAACTTGCATTTTGTGAATAAATTTGTAACTCAGGAAATTTAAAAACAAAGCCTTCTATCAGTCTTCTTTTGGCGTAGTAATTTTAGTTCATATAATCATTAGTTTTCCACGTATTACAAGATTTTCACAATTTTAAAGAAATCGTCCCTTTTTTAAATTAAAATGTAGGACATCATGGAATAATTAAATGCATGAATTATCTTGTTTAAAGTAATGAAAATGTCTAATATTTTCTTCACTTCCTAAAAGAATTCTTGTACCTATCATGATGTACGTGTCATAAAAATGCGTGAAATTTTGATTATGGTGCTGGAATTTCTAAAAGCCAATTTCGTGGGCTGTAGCATTAAAGATTAAATGAATTCCAGGTGTTGGGAATACTGAGAGAGGAAGAATTTATGTTTTCATTAAAAGTCTGAACGTCCTTCCCTTAAACAAAGTTGATAGTTAACATTCAAATTTAAAATCGATAAAATAAGTTATTTTAAAGCGGTTGAAAATGATATTTGTTTCTGCAAAATTTCAAGAATCCTTACTTTTTTCTCTTACGTTTTCAAAAAATTATCGCTTTGTAGCGGAAGTATTTATTTTCTATCAGATTAATTAATGAAAATCTGAAATGAGTCTCTGCTTATACAAATTTCAGAAGCTACTAAATTCAAATTTTATAACTATCATGTTTTAAAACACATTTTAGAACTAGACATTTTCTGAAATAGCATTCAAAAATGTATAACGCATCAGGGTCATTTCTCCTAACTCATTGAAATAAAAGAACATTTTGTAGAATAATTATCTGCCGCAATTTTGATTTAGAAAATATATTTATGACTAAAAATAACAGTTTTAGTTTAATTTAATTACATAAACGTGCCAGTTTAAAGTTACACGAAGTTTATTTCGGGACGGCCCTCCAAATTTTGGACCATGATCAGATGAAGATGACAAAAACTGAGACAGAATCTCCTTCACCAGACTCCCGCGCCACAGCAGAAGGAATAATTTTGAATCTAGGCTTCCAATCTAGCGTGCAGCGGTACACATACACGGCTGATTTTTAGGTGGAATCGCGTTTCCAACCCGGAAGCCCTGTGTACCGTAACCGAGATCATTAAACCACGCCATCCTCAAGAAAAAGAGAGCAATTTCTAGATTGATATTCGGACATGGATATTATAATAGAACTTCAAGAATTTGATAGAATATGTATTCTATAATTTATTTACCTTGTCTAATTTTAAGTTTGAATTAATATAAAAAGATAAATATAAAATCCATTGGATGAGAATTTCTGAAGGAATCATTCACGTTAAAATAAACACCTTTAAAAGTAACTCAGAATTATTGATTAATAATATTAAATGGCTTCCATAATTGTTGGTGCACTCTAAGTGAAAGAACACCCATCTCACATATGACAGCGTATAAACGAAATGTTACAGATTAAGCAAAAAGCTTTCTACATAATTGGGTCAAAGAAAAATACTTGATGAATTTATGGATTCCAGGAACCGTGGCTCTTAATGGACTTGCGGAATTTTATTTCTGAAAATTTGATTTGCCGTGAAGGCGGAAACGAGAGTTATTGAGTTGAAGGTCTAAGCTTTTGATCAATAGAACGTTCCTTGGAAAAACTAACAGTGAAAAAGATTACCATCGTCATTGTCAAGGTTACATACCACAAGTTGTTTCTATAATTTTGTTTTTATTATCGATCTTTTCGAAGGGATCGATTTCATTGTTAGCTTTGGACATCACAGTGTTTGAGAGTGTTGATGTAAAGAAAGGATGGAATATAAAAACTCGAAAGTAAATACTTGATAATCAGCTGCAAGATGAGAAGTATCCTACGGTCTGTAAAAATATTGTTTATTCAAACAATTTAGATCTACTCACCCATGAAAAATAAAAATAAATGCAGTTAACTAAACAAAATAAATTTCATATTGATTAGTTAACTGAAATAGAAACAGGTAAACAGGTATCCGTCAAAATTAAAAATCCAAATGATTCTTATGATTTATATAGATATTAATTAGGTTTTCTCGTGTAGTCATCGGTTTTATGAGAATTAAACGTTTATTTTCTTTTTAAAATTTGTCTGTTTTTACTCCTAATTTTTAACATTTAAGATAAAAAAAGGAAATTTTCTTCAGCTTGGTTTAATTGTACTGTGCATCAAGCGCTTATTTAGTAATATTATGGTTCAAACATGCAGTTGTCAAGCAACACCATGGTTATTTTTTGGGATGGCCTTTCTAATTTTGAAACTTTATGAAAGACAACAACGAAAGCTTTAGTTGACACCTAATTCCCAATTTTCCACCTCACACCATTCTAGAGGTCATATTTGACATGCACGAGTTCTACATGCATGGCGCAACTTCGGTTCGATTGGGTTTAGAATCTAAAATTATGTGCCCTGAAGCCAATATTCAACTTTTTTACATGATAATTAATTTTTGAAATCCTTAAAAGTGAGAGAAGTTATTTATAACTTGTGAAAAAATTAATTTCTTTACTTATTATCGAATAGTTTCTTTTTGTTCAAACTCATTGAATTCAATACGCAGTTGACCGTTGAAAACATGATAAAATAATTATCCTTTAAAAATTTTGTTTTTATGAGTAGATTTGAAATAAAACTTATTTGCAACGACTTGAAACTATGTACAAGCACTTTATGTAGATTTCAAAGTTTACTCAATAAAATTTCAAGAAATTGTATCTATTACAGTTTAAAACTCTAACATGCAGTATAAATTTAAGGATCACTCCCATTAATTAGTTACGTTCATAATTTACTATGCGATCTCAGATGTATATGAAGGCCGCAGTGGCCTAGTTGTAAGGTATCGGCGTCGGGGCCCAAGATTTCAAATTCGAAACCCAATTCCATTGAAAATCAGCTGTGTACAAAGGCACGTACGAGGGAAAAGATCCTCTCGCTTGTGTGTTGCGAAAAATTGGAGAGGGTGTACCAGTTCAGGTGTTGTTCTTGTCATCTGAATTCGGTTCACCATTACAAAGTCTGTCCCAAAATAGCTCTCACGCTGTCTAAAAACGGTACGTTAATATAAAACTAAACTAAACTAAACCGAGATGTATCATCCTATTACTATCCTATACTATATTGATGATTTAAGTAAATTGACTATTATTTCCAGATTAATAGAATCCCTATTTTATAATTTTAAGTATCGTTTGCTCAAGATCTCTGAAACAATTCCCTTAGTAATTTGAAAAATGATATCTGATAAGCATGCATCATTTTAATCCGAATGTCTTAAATACGAGAGCAGTTCAAAAAATAAGGAAAGAAGACCTCTGAGAGGAAACTTTTATTCACGAATTCAAAGAGGTAAGGCACGGGAATGCATTGCTTTTCAACATCAGCATCATGGTTGTCGAAGTATTTGTTCCATAGGTACACAAACATAGAAGAAATCGGCATCAAGGTCGTGGAGCCACGTCTTGGGCTTGCGGAACTTCGGCATTGATTCTGAAATGTCAACCTTCCAAGTCTTCTTGGAAGGTTGTCACTTGATGTCACTTGGCTGTTGGAAAGAGTGCCCTAAACTTTGCTCGTCTCGGCCTTTCTACCTTTATCGAATTCCGTGCAACAGAACCTCAATTGTTTAAGTGACATTGCACTCGTTCCATATACTTCCACCAGCTGCTGATGAATTTCACATTTGAGAAAAATCCTCCTTCGTTTTTCAATTGCCGACCGTGTTTTCATCCATGCCTCTACTTTTTAACTGAGATTTCATCGCACAACCGCACAACTAGTTTTATGTATCAATTTTATGTACCTCAGAACTAGATTTATGTATCAA